>JAWQFJ010007176.1:27500-45000 GCA_034096865.1 Theodoxus fluviatilis
CCCTGCCTCTTCCTTCTGCCTTCTTCCTGCCTCCTCCTTCTGCCTTCCTCCTGCTTATTCCTTCTGCCTTCTTCCTGCCTCCTCCTTCTGCCTTCTTCCTGCCTCCTCCTTCTGCCTTCCTCCTGCCTCCTCCTTCTGCCCTCCTCCTGCCTCCTCCTTCTGTCTGTTCCTGCCTCCTCCTTCTGTCTGTTCCTGCCTCCTCCTTCTGTCTGTTCCTGCCTCCTCCTTCTGTCTGTTCCTGCCTCCTCCTTCTGTCTTTTCCTGCCTCCTCCTTCTGCCCTCCTCCTGCCTCCTCCTTCTGCCTTCCTCCTGCCTCTTCCTTCTGCCTTCTTCCTGCCTCCTCCTTCTGCCTTCTTCCTGCCTCCTCCTTCTGCCTTCCTCCTGCCTCCTCCTTCTGCCTTCCTCCTGCCTCCTCCTTCTGCCTTCCTCCTGCCTCCTCCTTCTGCCCTCCTCCTGCCTCCTCCTTCTGCCTTCCTCCTGCCTCCTCGTTCTGCCTTCTTCCTGCCTCATCCTTCTGCCTTCCTCCTGCCTCCTCCTTCTGCCTTCTTCCTGCCTCCTCCTTCTGCCTTCCTCCTGCCTCCTCTTTCTGCCTTCCTCCTGCCTCCTCCTTCTGCCTTCCTCCTGCCTCCTCCTTCTGCCTTCCTCCTGCCTCCTCCTTCTGCCTTCCCCCTGCCTCCTCCTTCTGCCGTCCTCCTGCCTCCTCCTTCTGCCTTCCTCCTGCCTCCTCCTTCTGCCTTCCTCCTGCCTCCTCCTTCTGCCTTCCTCCTGCCTCCTCCTTCTGCCTTCCCCCTGCCTCTTCCTTCTGCCTTCTTCCTGCCTCTTCCTTCTGCCTTCTTCCTTCTGCCTTCCTCCTTCTGCCTTTCTCCTGCCTTCTCCTTCTGTCTTCCTCCTGCCTCTTCCTTCTGCCTTCCTCCTGCTTCCTCCTTCTGCCTTCTTTCTGCCTCCTCCTTCTGCCTTCCTCCTGCCTCCTCCTTTTGCCTTCCCCCTGCCTCCTCCTTCTGCCTTCTTCCTTCTGCCTTCCTCCTGCTTCTTCCTTCTGCCTTCTTCCTGCCTCCTCCGTCTGCCTTCCTGCTGCCTCCTCCTTCTGCTTTCCCCCTGCCTCTTCCTTCTGCCTTCCTCCTGCCTCCTCCTTCTGCCTTCCTCCTGCTTCTTCCTTCTGCCTTCCTCCTGCCTCCTCCTTCTGCCTTCCTCCTGCCTGCTCCTTCTGCCTTCCTCCTGCTTCTTCCTTCTGCCTTCCTGCTGCCTCCTCCTTCTGCCTTCTTCCTGCCTCCTCCTTCTGCCTTCTTCCTGCCTCCTTCTTCTGCCCTCCTCCTGCCTTCTCCTTCTGCCTTCCTCCTGCCTCCTCCTTCTGCCTTCCTCCTGCCTCCTTCTTCTGCCTTCCTCCTGCCTCCTCCTTCTGCCTTCTTCCTGCCTCCTCCTTCTGCTTTCCTCCTGCCTCCTCCTTCTGCCTTCCTCCTGCCTCCTCTTTCTGCCTTTCTCCTGCCTCTTCACTCTGCCTTCCTCCTGCCTCTTCCTTCTGCCTTCCTCCTGCCTCTTCCTTCTGCCTTCCTCCTGCCTCCTGTTTCTGCCTTCCTGCTGCCTCCTCCTATTGCCTTCCTCCTGCTTCTTTCTTCTGCCTTCCTCCTGCTTCTTCCTTCTGCCTTCCTGCTGCCTCCTCCTTCTGCCTTCTTCCTGCCTCCTCCTTCTGCCTTCTTCCTGCCTCCTCCTTCTGCCTTCCTCCTGCCTCCTCCTTCTGCCTTCCTCCTGCCTCTTCCTTCTGCCTTCTTCCTGCCTCCTCCTTTTGCCTTCCTCCTGCCTCCTTCTATTGCTTTCCTCCTGCCTCCTCTTTCTGCCTTCCTTCTGCCTCTTCACTCTGCCTTCCTCCTGCCTCTTCACTCTGCCTTCCTCCTGCCTCCTCCTATTGCCTCTTCTTTCTGCCTACCTCTAGCTTCCTCCTCCTGCTTCTTCCTTCTGCCTTCCTCCTGCTTCTTCCTACTGCCTCCTTCTATATCCTTACCCTTGCCTCCTCCTTCTGCCTTCTTCCTGCCTCCTGTTTCTGCCTTCTACCCTGCTTACACTAGCATCAAGCTCCCTCAAAAAATGATAATTGGAGTCTCTCAGTTCAAAACATCGGCATTCCCCATCGAAGCAAAGTAGGGAACGTATGGATATTTTGTGCTTGGCTGGATTCCTGGTGAAGTTGATTTTTTGAGTCTGTGGAGCCTTCTTCAACCGAGTGTATGACAGCATGGATCCGAAACAGCTGCTGTTCAGTTCAATGTATGCATCATTCTCATTGCCAGTAATCGCACTGACTTAGTGAAAAGGCACGCTATTCTCTTTGCATGTGGACCAACTTAGAAATAGCAACCTGTTTCTGAACGCCGTTTTTAATCATAGAAGATGATATATTTTTCCTAAGAGGGTGACGAAGCAAGTGATGTCACGTGAGTGATGAGAGTTTTTTGTGGAAAAGAAAGACGAGACGGTCGAGTTACCCTGCATGAGTCCATCAAGCACCCCGGCAGGCCCATCCAAGGCAAATCAACCCGAAGGATTTTCAACAGCGGCGTACATTGGTTTGCACCGTCAACAAAGAGCCGCAACAGGCGACAATAAGTACAATGAATTTCCTTTACATAGGTAATGAATTTATCTCCAAGGACAAACGGAATGACTTAGGGTGAGAGAGGGCAACCCTTATTCACTTCCCTGTTACCCGACTGACTGTTCTGTTGCCAGTCCTCAGGATCAGTAGAGTTTTTCGGTAGTCGGGGCCTCTACATGATATTTCTGTCTTCATTATATCAGGGAAGTAACGGTAAATTAGAGACAGAGTGTGCCGTCAACCTTAAAAAAAACTTCTGTGCGCAAATCAATAATTCTGCTCTTTGTACTCGATACTAAAAACTGACGGGGTTTTGATTAGATGGCCGGCTAAAATTAGAATGGTACGACTGCGGTTTTTCCCATTAAAACTCAGGGAACAGACTTTTGGTCTCTTTTACGTCGCACTGGTTGAGCTATTCTAATCGCCGGACCAGAGGATCTCACCCACCCGAAAGTCCCCCCATCCCTCTGTACGCTTGAGAGCGTGTCGTGTTGTCACCCTCATACAGTGCTCTCGTGTCCTGATGATGATGATGATGATGTCCACTTGTATGGCGCACATATCTATGCTGGCAGCATGCTCAAGGCGCAGGAGATTGGGGGGAAGGGAGAAAAAGTTAACAAAACAGAGACTGGTGCACAGTCTTTCAGTCAGGTATGTCCTTTCATTTGAGACTATGTACACAGATCCCAAGTCAGAAAAGGTGAGTCTTCAGAGTGCTCTTGAAGTCCTCTAGTGACTTCGCTTCTCGCATGTTTTGGGGGAGCGCATTCCACAGGGTTGGACCACAGTAGGAGAACGAGCGGCGACCCAAGCGCTTCCCTATGTGGCCGGCCCTACTGGGTGGAGCCAGCAGTGACTGGGAAGCAGAGCGAAGACATCTGGGGGGGTTGTAGAGAGGGATGATGTCTCTGAGGTACTGGGGGAAAGTCGGATCGTGCACACGCTTATAGCACAGGGAGAGCACCTTGTGGTCGACTCTCTTCATGACTGGGAGCCAATGGAGCTTGCGGAGGACTGGAGTGATGTGGTCGGTCTTTTTTGTCCTAGACCGCGTTTCTCCTGATTTTCCTGGAGGAGCATGAAATTCTTTGGGGATATCACTACCGTCGGGCGAGATGCAAAATATGTCCATCCAAACTCCACCTCCAGAAACTTGCTGGTATGCAGAGGAGCCTGAATGAGGTACAATGGGTCCAATCTATCGGTGTGACAAAAAATTATTTTTCATGTGCAGGAACCACCGACCCGCTGCTGTTTAAGCGATAACTTTATGGGCACTCGCATTGTCCGATATTTCGCTATCGGTTCGTTAATTTTAAGAAATTACCGTATAAACATAGTTCTACACTACAAATGGGCTGAGATCTACCGCATCATCGAGATCTAGTCCAACATTTTGTCTGATTTCCCTTCGTTTTCTGTTTGAACACGCGTTGGTGGAGTGCATTCTAGCCATTAAGGCCTCCTCGACGCTCTTAATAAGACAAGGGAAGTAACTCTTTCACCGAAATCAACACACCCGAGTCGTTTTTCGACATTTCATATGAACTTTGTTTAATAGCGCCGATGGGCTCGAAAACTGCCTCATCATTAATATCTATTCAAACACTTTGTCTGATTTCCCCTCATTTTCCGGAATTGGTAAGGGTTCCCTCATGTGCATTTTTAGACAACCAGAAAGCAATCGAAAGCCGATGATTGGTTCCTGTGTGCGCGGCTATTGGAGAGCTTGTCGGGCCGATAGCTATCAGCAAGATAGGCGCTATCAAACCTGTAAGATATCATGGTGCCTTGCATACAAACCCTTGTCTTCAGTCTTCTGTTTTGATGACTTCAAACGTAAAGTGAAATCACCATTTACACAGACAATATTCTTGTAAATATTCGAAAAGCCCTACCATCTGAACATTGCTGTACTTTCATCCAGGTCGTTTCCTAATTGAGAACACAATATGTTTCAACGTTCAAAGGTAATCAAGGTACATTACTGAAAACGTAACACTTTGCCGTCCTTTTCCTTTTGAGTACGACTGTTGTTTGGCTAGCTTTGAGGCTGATGCTCGACTAGAGAGCTGGTACCAGCTCCGACCAAGCAGCGGGTTGCCGAGTGGACAGAGCACGGGGCAGGGAATAAGGTAAGGGCTACGACAGGAGGCTGGAAGCGAAGAAATGACCCGAGGCAGCACGCTGGAAAGGTAGAGACGAAAAGAGGGAGGCGAAACACCACAGACGCAAGGCGCTCCACTGGAGATGGCCTGTAGACTCCACCATTGGGAGGGAAGAGCCAGAAAGGGAAACGGAAAAGAAGATAGGAAAAAAAAGAAGGAAGGGAAAGAGACTGGCCTGCTCTCGATCGATAAGTTCCCTGGATAGCAACTAGCAGTTCCAGCTCTGGCACCCAGTCAACGCATGTCGCCAGAGACTGGTGCCACCAAGGGGGGAGGGGGTGGGTGGGGATGGGGTGTTTTGTGAAGTGGGGTATTGGGGGCGGGGACGGCAAGGGTGGGTGTTACGCTGTGGGTAGACGCTGACGCTGACACGGCAAAGCTGGACCCGACAAACCCGGAGAAGAAAATGGAGGAAAGACAGCAGAAGAAAGGCATGCACGTGTCAGAGGAGATGATAGTAATTTTACATGGGATAATCTATTTTCGTGCTCAGCGTCTGTATAGCGGATGACAGAAATTACGGGACAGGGAGGAAGCAACACTCTCTCAGGTCTGCAGACTGGCGCCTGGCAAGGAAAGTCTGCAGTAACAGGGCGCAGAGGTGTCATGAGTGGTAGGAATTGGTGTGTGTGTGTGTGTGTGTGTGTGTGTGTGTGTGTGTGTGTGTGTGTGTGTGTGTGTGTGTATGTGTGTGAGTGCGTGTGTGTGTGTGTGCGTGCGTGCGTGCATGTGTGTGTGCGCGCGCGCGCGCGCGTGTGTGTGCGTGTAAGTGAGTGTGTGTGTAATTGTGTGTGTGTGTGTGCGCGCGTGCATGCGTGTTTGCATATGTGTGTGCGTGCGAGCGTGTGTGCGTCTTTGCATATGTGCGCATGTGAATATGTGCGTGTGCATATGTGCGTGTGAGCATATACATAAACGTGTGTGCGTGTGTGTGTGTGTGTGTGTTTGTGTGTGTGCAAGTGTGAGAGAGAGAGAGAAAGAGAGAGAGAGAGAGAGAGAGAGAGAGAGAGAGAGAGAGAGAGAGAGAGAGAGAGAGAAAGAGAGAGAGAGAGGGAGGGGTAGGGAAGGAGAGAGAGAGAGAGAGAGAGAGAGAGAGAGAGAGAGAGAGAGAGAGAGATTGTGTGTGTGTGTGTGTGTATGTGTGTGTGTGTGTATGCTTACCAAGATCAGCGTATACCGAGCAGTCGTCCTGACCACTCTCCTGTACGGCTCCGAATCGTGGGTTCTCTACCGTCGCCACCTACGACTCCTCGAACGCTTCCATCAACTGCCTCCGTTCCATCCTCGCCATCCACTGGAGCGACTTTGTCACCAACAAGACAGTCCTCGATTGGGCTGAGATTGACCGCATGGAGGCCGTGCTGCTGAGGGCACAACTGCGCTGGGCAGGGCATGCATCCAAAATGGAGGACCATCGTCTCCCCAAGATCCTGCTATACGGTGACCTGCCCTCTGGCCACCGAGGAGTGGGGCCTCCGAATGAAAGATCTGAAGACTGCCTCTAGAGGTCCCTCATAGCCTGCCACATTGACCATCGTGACTGGTCATCGCTTGCTGCTGACCGCGAGACCTCGAAACACACCATCCATGCGACTACCTTGTCCTCTGAACAAGACCGAAGGGCCAACCTCGAGAACAAAAGGATGAGGAGAAAGAACCGTGAGGCGTCAGCTCCAGCCGCTACAGACCAGCCCCTCAGATGCTGCAACTGTGGGGGTGGGTGGGGTGTGTGCGAGTCCCGTATTGGCCTCGTCAGCCACCAACGAGCCTACAGCCGTCGCAGATCATATCCCCCTACCATGATCTTCGTTCGCGAAGCCAATGCATGATAATGCGTGTGTGCGTTTGCGCGCGCGCGCCCGTGTGTGCGTGTATGTGTGTGTACATGTATGTGTTTGTCTACGTGTGTGTGTATGTGTGTGTGTGCGCGCGCGCGCGCGTGTGTGTGTACGCGCGTGTGTGTATGTGTGTGTGTGTGTGTGTGTGTGTGTGCACGCGGAACTTGTGCACAACACGAAAGAATCGTTTTAAAATTGGGTGAACATTTTTTCGCGTTGCGCTCATCTTTGCAACATTTTAGTCTTGTGGGACGTTCACTTTTGTTGTTTTGCATCTAAACTGGAATTGCTTGCGTCAGTGGAGCAAAGACCAGCACCTGCCGCGTACACAGCCTGTAGGGAGGCTTCAATAGTTGTAAACAACGACTGCAGGAAACACCCTGGACTGATTGAAAGACTCGTATCACAAAATAGTAACGGGGGATAGAAGCGAACTCAACTGTCATCATTAGAGAGCAGGTGCAGATTGCAGAGTTCACGTCATCTTTTTCAATCATATTTTCCTTGGTTTTCCACATCATGCACAGTTAACATTCATCTGTGGACGTAAAGGTCGCCTTCTCCAGCCAAGGGACTGAACTTCTGACCAGAAAAGCCTGGTGCCTGAGAGAGATACAGTGACCTACTTCCACTACGCCAAGTCACAGTCAGCGCAGTCACACACCACGAAGGCAAAGCAGAGCATAGAATGGGTCTGGGACCCCAGGCACTACGATGTAACGATAGACCTTGACCAGCAGTCATCAGAGGTTCTAAATAGATGTCAAGAGCGTGAATGAACTGTTTCTGTCATCACTCCCTAGCTAGAAATCAGAGTCACAAATTACTACCGCACACAGATATGAGGTAGCTAAGACAGAAGAGTAAATCTGGAACTGTAAGCAGAAACCCACACGAACACACACGGTGGACTCGCAGGTCTCAACTTTATCACCCTTAAAAAGTGTCCCCCTGTGCTTTTGGAAGTGCCGTAATGCTCACGAAGCTGCGTTTAGCTCCCAGTGCTTTGCAGACTCCAGGATTAGGGTTTCGCATCTCGCGAGAATCTCGGCCTCTAATGCAGTCGTCGTGACCTTATTAAAATCCGTGACATCTGCTCCAACAGCTGATTCTACGACAGTGAATTTGAAGAGGTTACGTGTTAGTAGCGTAGAATTAGGACCGCTTCTCGTTGCGACGTTACATTGAAATGTTGGTTTTCCTTGTTTCAGGGAAGCTTGCCCTGCGTTCCGTTGCACTCTGCTTCATCTCTGCTATCATGTAGCAGCCTCAAGAGTTTTGATTGGTTGGTTTTATTTAATAACTTTAAAAGCACATTATCATTAAAAGTATAGGGTTTTGGGGGCCCTCTTTGAATACTCGAATCCCCAATATTATTTTACACTCACATTTATCACTCTTGATCGAAGAAACGACTAAATAAAAGTATTAGGGTCGAAAATCATTTATACACAATCTTTGGTGACGTTTCAGCCAGTGGCAGAGGTCAACTTCCTGTCAAGGTCGCGTAGCAGCTCGAGCGTCTCAGAAGGAGCTCTAACTGCTTCACACTAGAGTGCGCCACCTGCTGTGCCTAGCAACAATGAAGCTACAGAACTCATAGCCGCATTTAATTGGCTCATACTAAACAGAACTAATTGGAAGTCAATCTACGGACTTGCACGGTAAACATGCTTCGAACCATGGAGTTTACATACCATGGAAGTGGCAAACGTGCCGATTGCTGTCAAATTTCGAAGAAATAAATGTTTTCGTGCTCTCATCACCGTGGCAGAGTGGATTGTATGTCGGTTTGATATCTGTGGTAATCGTCGGCATTTATACCCATGAGAGTAACGATTTAGCAGACGACACACGTTTTGGGATTTCCTTGACCTTCCTCTATGACTGGTGATGGTTATCTCCCTTTTGTTATTAATGGATTTTCGTTCCTAATGCTTTTATGAAGTTGTCTATTCGATCAAGAGGGATTTAAATGAATGTGAACTTATTTAGGGGATCCATGTATCCAAAGAGGGCCTCCAAAACCCTCTACTTTTAATGGTAACGTGCTTTTAAAATAATTAATGAAACCGGCCAATCGAAACTCCTGAGCCTGCTACATCGTAGCAGAGATGAAGCAGAGTGCAACGGAACGCAGGGTTGGTGTCGTAGCGCTTTCGAACTGCACCACTGAGACTTCTGGACACGGTGATTGCACTGTGTGTTCCCCCGTGTGAACGACGCAGTGAATTCTAACATCCTTAATTACAAAGCAAGCACTGCTTCTGTGAGCATAGTAAATTGCTCTAACGGATTAATATTTAAAGATTATGGATTTCATTTTAATGAATCATGGATGTGTGTACCTAGAGGTCACCTGTCATGTAAAAAACCGATGAATAGTCCATCTGGAAAAACCCGATTCAAATGATGACACATTGAGTGCCGCAGTAGACGTAATGTTGTCGTCCTATGAAATTAACATCTCCGAGTATCGGAAAGGAACGCTCTGGGTGCCAGAGTCAACGGATCTGCTCTTAGTCCGGACATTTCTCAGTGCGACCTGTAAAAGCCACGAAGATCGTATTCCTCAACGTCCACGTCCCGTTCTGCCTCTTCCACTTGACCTCGTGACCTGTCCTGCTGGCACTCTCACCTCCCGCATCCCTTGCCAGTGCTCTGGCGTGCCTTGCCCTCCCCATTCGCCTGGTGATCTCTCTCTCTCTCTCTCTCTCTCTCTCTCTCTCTCTCTCTCTCTCTCTCTCTCGTGACCACGTGTCTCTTGACTCCTTCTGTGTCCCCTTACCCCTCCTCCTGCTCCTCTTGCCCCTGTTGCTGCTTCTCCTCTTTCTTCTCCTCCTCCTCGTCACCACCATTAGCACCACAACCAGCACCACCATCACTACCATCACTACCACCACCACAACCACCACCACCATCATCATCACCACCACCACCACCACCATCATCATCATCACTACCACCACCACAACCACCACCACCATCATCACCACCACCACCACCATCATCATCACTACCACCACCACAACCAGCACCACCATCACTACCATCACTACCACCACCACTATCGCAACCACCACCACCACCACCACTATCGCTACCACCACCATCACCATCACTACCATCACCACCACCACCACTATCGCTACCACCACCACCACCATCACTACTACCACCACCATCACTACTACCACCACCATCACTACCACCATCACCACCACCACCATCACCGCTACCATCAGCACCACCAACACAACCATTACCATCACCACCACCACCACCATCACTACCATCACCACCACCACCACTATCGCTACCACCACAACCACCATCACTACCACCACCACTATCGCTACCACCACCACCACCACCACTATCGCTACCACCACCACCACCATCACTACCATCACCACCACCACCACTATCGCTACCACCACCACCACCATCACTACTACCACCACCATCACTACTACCACCACCATCACTATCACCATCACCACCACCACCACCACCGCTACCATCAGCACCACCAACACAACCATTACCATCACCACCACCACCACTATCGCTACCACCACCACCACCATCACTACCATCACCACTACCAACACTATCGCTACCACCACCACCACCATCACAACCGCTACCACCCCTACCACCACCACCACCATCACAACCGCTACCACCGCTACCACCACCACTACCGCCATCACCACCACCACCACCACCACCACCACCACCACCATCACTACCACCACCACCACCACAACCACCACCACCACCATCACCAGCATTATTTCTACCACTACTATCACCACCACCACCACCATCACCATCGTCATTGTCATCATCATCATCAGCGGCAGCAGCAGCAGTATCAGTATCAGCAGCAGCATCACCAGCATACCCATCACCATAATCAGCATCCCCATCATCAGCAGCATCAGTATCATCATCAATTGTGCACTCTCGCCGTCCTTAGCTCGATAGTCTACAGCGTTTTCACCTGTGCTGCTTAATTTGATTTATATCTATTTCAAGGTTTTTTTTCTAGCTTTATTCATGGGAGAATTAAGTTCACTCTACCGACTAGCGATTTAAACTCTTGACATATAAAGAGGGTCTCGCCACACCCTCCTCCTCTTCCTTGCCCCCTCCTCTTCCTTGCCCCCCTCCTCCTCTATCTTGCCCTCTCCTCATCTTCCTTGCTCTCTCCTCCTTTTCCTAGCCCCCTCCTCCTCTTCATTGTCCCCCTCCTCCTCTTTCTTGCCCCTCTCCCATCTTCCTATACAGACCTTTCCAAGGCGACACGTAGGTCACTTTCTGTACAAATTGAGTTTTCTCCGCATCTCCCTGGGTTGCCTTAAGTGCAGTAGACAGATAACAGCTTGGACCCCGGACCTTCATTTCTCAGCCCAGTGGCCGGACCCTTTTGTTGCAATAAGCGCTTCCCTTTGAGCGCGGAAGACTCCTGAAGCAAGTCAGATCAATAAATCTGCTGCCCAGGCCCGACCTTAGATCACGTCAAGACATACAGAACTTAAAACGAAGACGAGCTAGGCAGAAAGCCAGCAAGGAGTGTGCTATGTGCTCTGGAGGCAGAAGGCCTGTATCCGATTCTGGAAGGCACGCGTGCGGACATCACGGTACACAAGCCCGGCACGTTGGTATGTGTCCTGCTGACGCAGGCGCGCTCCGACATTCGCTCTGGGAATTCCATTAGCTGCGTGTGTTAGCTGAATCTTTGATCCGAATTGATTACATAGGCGCAGGCCTCTGGCATTGATCCTTATAATTTTCATCAAGCAATGAGGCTAACGAGTTCGTTCAATGTAGTCTCGGCTGCAGTCAGTCAGAACTCGTTGCTAAATCAAATCATTATGAAACTGTCTTTTCAATGCCCTAGGTAAAATCGCCAACGATTTTTGAAAGAGGATGTGTTTTGCATTTTTGGGGGATTTTTTTTTTCAAAGAACGAGATTGTTACCCTCTTCGGTAAATATAAAATGGCTGATCGAAATTTTATGAAAGGCAACGATATTAAAAAGGAGACATCGATCAAACTACCGAGCAAGTTTCTGTGGTGCATGTGGAACGAATTGTTCTGCTGTTGTCATCGTGACCCTTAGAAACGAGGTCATTCTGACGTCTACTGAGTGCTGTTAGCTGTCAGTGGAGTATGCACAGGAGTCTGCAGACGCAGCCCCTGCTCCTCCCTTGTACGTCAGTGGAGCATGGAGAATGAGCAGGAGTATCCAGGCACACCCTTTGCTCATCCCTTGAACGTCAGTGGAGCATGGAGCATGCGCAGGAGTCTCCAGACAGCCCCTGCCTATTCCTTGTACTCAGTGGAGCATGCACAGGAGTCTCCAGGCACAGTTCCTGCTCATCCCCTGTACGTCAGTGGAGCATGGAGCATGCACAGGAGTCTCCAGATACAGCACAGCCCCTGCTCATTCCTTGAACGTCAGTGGAGCATGCACAGAAGTCTCCAGACACAGCCCCTGCTCATCCCTTGCTCATCAGTGGAGCATGGAGCATGCACAGAAGTCTCCAGACACAGCCCCTGCTCATCCCCTGTACGTCAGTGGAACATGGAGCATGCACAGGAGTCTCCAGACACAGCCCCTGCTCATCCCTTGCACATCAGTGGAGCATGCACAGGAGTCTCCAGACACAGCCCCTGCTCATCCCTTGCTCATCAGTGGAGCATGGAGCATGCACAGAAGTCTCCAGACACAGCCCCTGCTCATCCCCTGTACGTCAGTGGAGCATGGAGCATGCACAGGAGTCTCCAGACACAGCCCCTGCTCATCCCTTGCTCATCAGTGGAGCATGCACAGGAGTCTCCAGGCACAGTTCCTGCTCATCCCTTGTACGTCAGTGGAGCATGCACAGAAGTCTCCAGACACAGACCCTGCTCATCCCCTGTTCGTCAGTGGAGCATGGAGCATGCACAGGAGTCTCCAGACACAGACCCTGCTCATCCCCTGTACGTCAGTGGAGCATGGAGCATGCACAGGAGTCTCCAGACACAGACCCTGCTCATCCCCTGTACGTCAGTGGAGCATGGAGCATGCACAGGAGTCTCCAGACACAGACCCTGCTCATCCTTTGTACGGAACGACTCGAACATTTTTCTTTGTCATAGATGAAGGAAATATAGCACGGCTTCTGGAAAATTGATACATCAGAGAGGGTTATCTGCATGATGTGGATGGAATGCTATGTTTTCTCCACAGTCACGCTTTGTTCGTGCATTCCATGCTTCCCGTGTGCTTCTTAGTCCCTACTGGAACCATCAATGCTCGTGAGGCCTTTGTTGTTTGTTTGATTGTTTGTGTGTAATGTCATATCATGTCATGTAATGCAGTGGCGTGTGTTTGTGTGTGTGTGTGTGTGTGTGTGTGTGTGTGTGTTTGTGTGAGAGAGAGAGAGAGAATGTAATGTACGTATGTCACTTGTAGAGCGCCGTTATCAGCAGAACAGCTGCTCTCTAGCGCTACAGATTAATTAGTCATCTGGGGAAAAGGAAAGTCTTTGGCTTTTTTTAGGCTGAGGCCGATGGAACCTGCAATGGAAGGGTACTGCAAAATATCGGTGCACCCGTTGCAAAGTCCCTGTCTTCACTTGTGGGTTTTGACTGGTGCTCCCGCAGCAGCTTCCAATCAGAAGATCGGAGGACTCTGGTTGCTTCATAAGCCTTCAGGAGATCGCACAAGCATGTTGGTATCCCATTCTCCTTCACACGTTTGTGGACGATGGTGCAACTGTTCAACGTGGTTCTCTGTTCAATGAGAACCCAGTGGAGATCCAGCAACTGTGGAGATATGTGTTCATTTTCCCGGACTTCCCTGACTAGGCTGACTTTTTACACGCTATACAGTATCTTGATCACAGTGGGTAGAAATACATAAAACAGCGAGTTGCAGAAAACCAGTATGCTTGTGACCAGAGACTGTACCCTTTTTTAAATCGAGTCCTCGGAGAGGAACCTCCTCACCTTGCCTATGTTGTGCAGGCGAAAGTGGTATGTTTGACAGACAGCACTGACGTGTGCTGACATGTCCAGTTCGCTGTCCAGAACAACACCCAGACTGCGCACACTTGCAGTTGCCTGTATGACATCATTGCCAAGACAAACATGGACAGGAGACGCTCTCATTAGAAATTTCTGAGTGCCCAACAGTAACGTTTCAGTCATGGCCTCGTTGAGTTTCAGGCCGTTTGAGTCCACCCCGTGCTTCACCTCCTGGACACACTTTCCAAGTTTGAGAACTGCATTGTTCATTTAGGAAGGTGTTGCGGTGAAGAATGCTTGCACGCACATTATCAGCAAACATGTGTGCGGTTCCTTCGTGTTTCCTAAAATTGTATCATAGTGGGAGCACATGCATGTATATTGAAAACAAGAGAAGATCAAGGACGGATCCCTGGGGATCTCCATACCTCAGTGCAGATGGGTCTGAGATGACATCCTATCTTGATAGATTGAAAACGATCTTCCAGCTACGACTCCATTCATTCCAAGGCACCCTTACTAAGATTCTTAGGCGTATCCTATGCCTGATTCTGTTGATCAAAATTGAGTGTTCAATGGTGTCAAAGACCGCAGACAAACCCAACAAGACAAGAACGTCAAGCTTGTGTTTGTCCATTGCTCCTAGTACGTCATTCTTGATCCGAAGAAGAGCGGTTTTGGTGCTGTGCTTGGCTTTTTACGCCGACTGATTTACATCATGAAGCCGACTGGCAGTTATACGAGCATTGAGACGGGCTGCCACAACGCGTTCAAGAATCTTGGCTGGGAAGGGAAGGTTAGGCACGGGTCGATACTTCTTTATGTCATTTCAATGAAGTGTTTGTTTCTTGAGCACGGGTGTTACTAAGGCTGCCTTGAGCGATGACGGAACTCTTCCAGATGCAAGTGATGTATTCACAATGGTAACCATAGCTGGGATGAAACGGGCAAAGGTCTTTCACAAAAGCCAGGTTAAAGTCTGATCTAGGAGGCACGTTTTGGCTGGAGCACTACAGATGATCTTTTTTACCTCCAAATTATCAGTTGCAGCAACACTTCCTAGCGTCTGTTCTGAAGGAACTGCCTGCTCAAAAGATCCATCATCCTTTCTCATAAGCATTCAAATTACTATTGATGTTCAAAAGCTTCTGTCTGAAATATACAGTATTCTGCCAGCTCTTTTTCAACTTTGACGCCAGGAAATCCTACTGAGTGCTTCCCAGCAAGACGGTAGTTGATGAATTGGTAAATGTTCCTGAAGACCATCGTACACGAGGCGATTCTACACGTTTCACACTGATGCTCTCACGTGTGTCATTATGGCAGCCAGTCGCGGTTTGCAACACTGGAGCGAGAGCATCAATAGTAGTGCTGTGGGAGATAACTGTTGTCGTGTAGCCGGCGACAAACGGGAATATGTTGAATCGCCTCGTGTACGACGGGCTCTAGGAAGCAATTAGGTATCTCGATAAATATTATTCCATGCGATTTTCCGTGGCGCCTCGGTACTGAACCAGGGTGACACCATGTTTACTGGAAGACATGTATTTGTCTGTTGTATACCCCTCCCCCACCCCACCACTCCCCCGCTACCATCCCCACCCCCACCAACCCCCGAGATTATCGTTTCCAAAACAAGACCTCGCACACTCATATTTTCGCACTAAACTTTTCCAGACTATTCTATGGACTCCAGAAACAATGTAACATATCTTAGTACATTTGCTTTTTGATCGTCTCAGTAAAATAGTGCCGTCCAGCAAAGCGCGATGTTGTTCGAATCAGTCGACTCTTAGATTCGTTCGCTTTTAATCCTAAAAGACATGATGTGTACATCTATCCTTGCAAGGAAATGAAGAACACTTTGAACATATGGAAAAGCTGGATATATGTAAAGAAACATGACATCCCGAATCTAACCCTAATCGGCGTTTAGACGGACGAGTGTCATCTTGACAGCTCTGGAAATAAGCAAACTGCAGGCATTGCCATCGTTTCCAAGAAACGGAAAGATCAATAGCATCCTGTCAAAATATATGGAACAATTAAGAACCATTTTTTACATTTACGTGTTTGTAGAAGGGCCACATGATCTTTGGACCCACGTGACAATCAGTCACTGTTGGCCATGGGCTTGAGGAGGGGCCATGTGAACTCCGACGCACTTTATTACGATTTTAAAGTGCTTTTGAGACAAGTGTCTGACTAGATGTGCTTAATTGTACCTGAGAGTGTTGCTAAATGTGTATACTCCATCGAGGAACCTTAAGTCCTCAAGCCAAGGATTACTAATAAACCAAATATGAATCTAAAAATATGGACATCACTCCTTTTCTTTTGCTGGAACAGTTCTGTGGAAAGACATTCCTAAATCCATGCTATTGTGTGACTGTTTAGAAATTTACATACATTCAAAGGAATGTAGTGGTGTAGTATTTTTCATATCCACGTACATTAGCCTTCCTTTGCTTTAACAAACCTCTCTGTGTATGGAAGTTTCTCAAAGATGTTAATTGATCTGGTCTGACGCAAGAGCGGTAATGGAAGAAAAAGTCTTTCAATGAAAGCACACATGGGAAAATAATCCCCGCTGCGCTTTTCTACGATTGCAGTGAACGCCATGAGTGGACAGGTAGCATTTAAATAACACTGGATAAAGGATCGAACGTCAGGATACTTCACCATCTGACTGATGAAAAAGCAAAGCCAAGGATTTAAATCGCCACATGATGAAAATAATCGGAGTACAGAGCCCAACATCAATCTTCAGCATCGTCGCTTGTGGTAAATATGCTTTAATGTGATTTAGAAACATCGGCAATCGATCGTTGGGATGCACCTTATTGTCATTCTTTCATGAAACTCACACGAACTCGAAGTGTGCAAAAGCTAGGGTGATGAGCACTGTCTTCTCTGCAAGAGGTCACACCACCACCATTGCATTGAATCACCAGATAGCAGCTGTGGAATCGTACACCACAACGTGTCTTCCACAAATCATCAAAGACCTTTTAAAAAGACGTCCATCGACGAAACTGCGTGAATTTTGGGTCGGTGGCGAAAACGCCTCCGCCCTTACGGCTACAGAAGCAGTCCCAACTTTGGGGGACTTACAGGTGTACACCCTTCAGCATCTGCCCCCACACATTCCACACATCACACGTGCGCCTCAGTGCCTCCCTGGGCTGCTGGTGGCTTTGTTCAGTTCAAAAAAGCAAAAGAAAGAGAAGGATTATCAGATAACAGCTTCTGGTTTTAAAGTTACACACATTTATTCTTGAACGACCTTCCAAAGAAATTGCCACAAAACGCCCACAAAGCGGATTGGAAAGAATGCAGAGCTGCTGAGGACTACTCCCAGAAGATATAGCATTAATTCACCTTTTAGCTGTTTCAGTGCGTACAGTTCTCTACTTAGGAACGTTTGAGTTACGAACATTCTCGGATACGAACAAACCTGTCCGCGACTCTAACTCTTGTCCGTAAGATTTCACAGATTCTATAAAGTCCCGGAAGGCGGGAACAGACAGGAAAGGGCTGGTCTACAGCGCGCTGCATACATACGCCCCGCTCCCAACAAGCTGAATGTGCGCTATTTCAGACGCTAGCCCGTCCAGTCTGTTCCCTGATCACGTGGTGATTAGTTTGAGTTGGACATCCTAAGTATTGTAACTGTGAAATATGTCTGGAATCAAGCTTGAGAGTGATAATGGTGAAGATGTAGGTGCAAAGAAGAATCAATCGATCACGGTGGAGACCAAAATGGAGACAATCAAGAAACGTGAACGGGAAGAGAAGATATCAAACGTCGCATGGGTTAACAACATGAATCGTTCGATAATCCGAACGCTAATGAAGAAGAATGAGAAATGAATGG
>JAWQFJ010007176.1:50000-68163 GCA_034096865.1 Theodoxus fluviatilis
TATCGTCAAGGAGTTTACTGTAATATGCTCTGCCGAAGTGCTAAAAGAGTTTGAGGTCATTCGCAGCAAATCTATTCCAGAAGTCGATACTACCAAAACGATTGAAAAGGCACCTGTCAGTGTCACCACGTCGACGACATCTGAGGAAAGCCAAAGCTGCGACGCTATCTTCGTCACTTACGCTGGAATCACTGATAAAGTTGTGGAACTGTTGAATTGTCATCAGACCCCACCCTCAACAGATTTCTGCCCGGAAAGTCCCCAAGACATCGGCGCTGAAAGTTGGGAGTCGGATGGTTGTCCAGAATTCTCATCTAGCGGCTGTAGTTGCCCTACGGCTGACGAGCCGGCTCAGATTTGGAAATTACAGCCTCCAACTCCCAGCGGATTTTCCAGTTCTAATCTGGATTCCCATACATTCATTTCAGGAGAAGATTTGGTTTCGTACATACCCTCTGAGGCATCTTCGATGACTGCCTACGTAGAGGCCAGCGGCATCTTTGAGAAGCAAAATGGGTGCGCGACAGCAAGTCCCGACACCGAAAGCACGCAGGAAACCGAAGAGAATGCGGAAGCTGGAGAGAAGGCGAAAGTTGAAGAGAAGGCGGAAGTTGAAGAAAAGGCGGAAGTTGAAGAGAAGGCGGAAGTTGAAGAGAAGACAGAAGTTGAAGAGAAGGCGGAAGTTGAAGAGAAGGCGAAAGTTGAAGAGAAGGCGGAAGTTGAAGAGAAGGCGGAAGTTGAAGAGAAGACGGAAGTTGAAGAGAAGGCGGAAGCTGAAGAGAAGGCGGAAGCTGAAGAGAAGGCGGAAGTTGAAGAGAAGGCGGAAGCTGAAGAGAAGGCGGAAGCTGAAGAGAAGACAGAAAGTGATTCCAGGCCAGAGGAGATAGAAGCAGACCCACCAATTGCAGACCAGCCTGCACCAGAAGAGGTAAAGGCGTCTGCCCTCGCCTCCTCAGATGACAATGCCACCTACTCGGAGCCTTCCCCCGACCAGGCTGAGGGGGACAAGTAGGAACTGGTCTGTAAGATGGAATGTGAAAACCGCCCAAAACTGCGGTATGATCATCCAGGGTCGCTCCAGTCCAAATCGGCCCAGAAACGAAGTTCATGAGCAATGCATCTCACGCTACCACCCTGGCTGTCTCCAGCCTCGAAGATCAGATGTAGTTCTGCCTAGGCTTGGTGAATGGATGCCTCGCTTACGTTGGATGTGGCTGAGTGCAAAGACTTGTCGCCTCGTACACTGTTGCGGTGTTTCGTAAGTATCCGAACAAACGCGGTACTTTGCTGCACGTTCTAAACTTCAATTCCTTTGCGATTTTATTGAATGAAGTGGATTTGTGTGTCTGGGTGTCATGCGTGTTGTCAAACACCCGACATACTCGAAATGTCTCATCTTTCTGATGCATGACAATATTTAGGTAATGTGGAAAATGAAAACAAAGAACATATCAAGACTGACAAATTGTAACGCTTTTTAGGTTGATATTGACCTTAAAAGTGTAGGCAGCAAGAAGAGCTGATTTACATACGCATTTACCTGAGCTCTTGTCAGGCTTTTACTTTTGGACGGTTTTAAAGTATTAGGTCAATATTTTTTAAACCTTTTAGCCGTGGCTCTTTTTCATTTTTTGCATTGCGATTTTTGAAAGCGAAAGAAATAACTATGTTTGATTTATGCACTGGAGACAACGAACATCTCGATTGTCACGTCTTGACTTGGTATGATTCTGTTTAATCTTTAAATTGTTTTGTGCCCCTTTGAAGAGAGAAATTAATATAATCAAACAGATATACAAAGAAAGACCGAGATGAGAAACTATTTTTATGGACCAGGCCGTACAGTCTGAATGCGCGCGACTGAATGTGCTCACAGTTATTTGCATGTCGCTGCTTGCTCGAGGTATTAAATAGTGTCACCTGGAATGAAGCAATAGTACAGGTTTGTGAGCAGAATGTTTGTCTTTTTTGTTCAGGCAAAGTAAATCCATCTGTAGCAATCTGCAACAGAATTCCATCAGACTAGTTTATAAGTGTCCACGTAACTTGTTTCACTTCTGCTTATGCAGAAGCAGGTGATCAGATCTTTACTAATTTTGTTGTCAATTTTCATCTTTTTCCTGTACATGTTCCACATTTGTTTACAAAGATTACCTTTTTGCTTAGTGGCCGGTCCACAGACGGAGCAAAACGAAGGTAGCGTTATACATACCAACGTTTTATTTGGTATATATATATATATCTAATAATTATTGAAATCATATTTCATACAAAAATGCTTTTGTCCTTTGTACTGCTTTGTGTTAATTTGAAAGGGAAGATTGACTGCTGACACACAAAACCAAAGCTTTTATTGAACTCATCTCGATGTTTACAGTGTTGTTCAGCCAGCTTTTCACG
Source organism: Theodoxus fluviatilis (assembly GCA_034096865.1). Lineage (NCBI taxonomy): Eukaryota > Metazoa > Mollusca > Gastropoda > Cycloneritida > Neritidae > Theodoxus > Theodoxus fluviatilis. The sequence continues at coordinate 52,401 of JAWQFJ010007176.1, forward strand.
AGTCCTCGGAGGGATTTTAAGAGTGAATGAAGTTAAAATGTTCAGGCAAATCATACAGTAAAATGCCCATGGCCGCCTTTCCTCCCGTTTTGCAGTTTACTCACTGTACAACTGAGGTGGGAAGGAAGGTAATACATGGTGCTGGGAAAGGAGGTGGAGAGGGGATGGGGTAGGGATGGGGGTGTCACTACAAAGAATGGCAAGGAAAAACTGATATTTTACTCACGTGGCCTTTTCTCGGGCAGGATCGCATACAAGGTAAAGATTAATACTGCCAATTCCCTCCGCAAAGACAAGACCAACCAACGCTCGTTCTTGGCCAAAACTTGTCTGATAGAAGACAAGGCTCTCCAGAGTTGGAAACGACAGAACGAAGAAGCTGAAATACCACCAGGTCCATGATTTCCTTGCCGAATGAACCACATGTGCTTGCCCACGCGGACATAGAGGTCCACACATCCCTCGGTGCAGGAAGGTCTTTGTTGCCCATGTCAAGGCCGCGGTAGCAATAGAAATAAGGTTTGCCTCGCTTTTGTTGATGACGGTACGCCTGCAGGTACGAACAAGGTGTGAAAGAATACTTAAGTGGGTGTTATCTCGATAAAACCACCAATTAACGTTTGATCACTCAGTGAAATGAACAATCCTAGCACATCTGTAATATGTTGATAATATAAGTGCATTGGTCCGAAACAACAGATGGACTGTCAATAATTTCCCGGATGAACTCAATACAATGGCGATGAGCCAGGACCTGTGATGCGAACAAGGACAAGAGAGAACACAACGATCTCAATATCGAAAGTAAACATAATTCGGTGACATAATGAGGTTTTGTTAAAGTCAGCTTCTATACCCTGAAAAGGTCAGGCATTCTACGTGACATCCACATCGACTCAAATGCAGCAGAAGCGCCACACTGACTTCACGTGATAGAACGGAAGCAAGAGCATGGTCTTTTATGTGTGATTCATTTTGTCCTTCGAGAGGCGGTAACCTTTCTCTCTTTTTTTCTCCCATCCAGCTAATTTATATCATTGAGTTCTAACCCTCATTTTTGATCACGGAACGTTCTGTTTTAGGTTGTTTGTTCTTTGTTCATGGTATACAGTCAACATTGTGGAACTTAGCATAACGGCTTGAATGATCGGGTGTGTTATAAAAGGCAGTATCGAGGAAGAAAGGAACACATTTTAGATCCCAGGACCATTAAAGAAGCACTGAAGACGCATTTCATGAATGTATTCATCCGAAGCAAACTGCCTGAATTCAAGTAGTGGTTTCTGTTCAGTCATAGAGAAGCTTCGTCGTTTCGCTTAAAAACAGTGTCTTCCATTCACATTTACTAGATGAGGAAACAGTCGAAGTAAAGGATAGCTCTACCATAGTAGCTCTGCTCGCGAGATGATGTGTAAAGTCAGGGGGTTAGCCCGTGCGTAGACCCATGTACATGTATTGTTAGTACCCCCCACAGCGCATTGCTGCTCTCTAATTTCTCCAACTGCTCCTACAGATCCCGCCTGCCTCCACTGTCCCAGCCTATAATTCCTGCTGTCCCAGCCTGTCTCCACTGTCCCAGCCTATAATTCCTGCTGTCCCAGCCTGCCTTCACTGTCCCAGCATTTTCCTGCTGTCCCAGCCTGCCTCCACTGTCCCAGCCTATAGTTCCTGCTGTCCCAGCCTGCCTCCACTGGCCCAGCCTGTAATTTCTCCTGTCCCAGCCTTCCTCCACTCTCCCAGTCTGTCTTCACTGTCCCAGCATGTTCCTGCTGTCCCAGCCAGCCTCCACTGTCCCAACCTGTAATTCCTGCTGTCCCAGCCTGCCTCCATTGTCCCAGGCTGTGATTCCTGCTGTCCCAGCCTGCCTCCACTGTCCCAGCCAGGCTTCACTGTCCCAGCCTTCCTTCACTGTCCCAGCCTTCCTCCACTGTCTCAGCCTGCCTCCACTGTCTCAGCCTGTAAATCCTGCTGTCCCTGCCTATAATTTTTGCTGTCCCAGCCTGCCTCCACTGTCCCAGCCTTCCTTCACTGTCCCAGCCTTCCTCCACTGTCCCAGCTTGCCTCCACTGTCTCAGCCTGCCTCCACTGTCTCAGCCTGTAAATCCTGCTGTCCCTGCTTATACTTTTTGCTGTCCCAGCCTGCCTCCACTGTCCCAGCTTGCCTCCACTATCCCAGCTTGTAATTCCTGATGTCACAGCCTGCCTCCACTGTCCCAGCCTTCCTTCACTGTTCCAGCCTTCCTTCACTGTCCCAGTCTGCCTCCACTGTCCCAGTCTGCCTCCACTGTCCCAGCCTTCCTCCACTGTCCCAGCCTTCCTCTACTGTCCCAGCCTTCCTCCACTGTCCCAGCCTTCCTCCACTGTCCCAGCCTTCCTCCACTGTCCCAGCCTTCCTCCACTGTCCCAGCCTTCCTCCACTGTCCCAGTCTGCCTCCACTGCCCCAGCTTGCCTCCACTGTTCCAGTCTGCCTCCACTGTCCCAGTCTGCCTCCACTGTCCCAGCCTGCCTCCACTGTCCCAGTCTGCCTCCACTGCCCCAGCTTGCCTCCACTGTCCCAGTCTGCCTCCACTGCCCCAGCTTGCCTCCACTGTCCCAGTCTGCCTCCACTGTCCCAGTCTGCCTCCACTGCCCCAGCTTGCCTCCACTGTCCCAGCTTGTAATTCCTGATGTCACAGCCTGCCTCCACTGTTCCAGCCTTCCTCCACTGTTCCAGTCTGCCTCCACTGTCCCAGCTTGCCTCCACTGTCCCAGCTTGTAATTCCTGATGTCCCAGCCTGCCTCCACTGTCCCAGTCTGCCTCCACTGTCCCAGCTTGCCTCCACTGTCCCAGCTTGTAATTCCTGATGTTCCAGTCTGCCTCCACTGTCCCAGTCTGCCTCCACTGTCCCAGCTTGCCTCCACTGTCCCAGCTTGTAATTCCTGATGTCACAGCCTGCCTCCACTGTCCCAGCCTGTTCCTGCTGTCCCAGCCTGCCTCCACTGTCTCAGCCTGCCTCCACTGTTCCAGCCTTCCTCCACTGTTCCAGCCTTCCTCCACTGTCCCAGTCTGCCTCCACTGTCCCAGCTTGCCTCCACTGTCCCAGCTTGCCTCCACTGTCCCAGCTTGTAATTCCTGATGTCTCAGCCTGCCTCCACTGCCCCAGCCTGTTCCTGCTGTCCCAGCCTGCATTCACTGCCCCAGCCTGTTCCTGCTGTCCCAGCCTGCCTCCACTGTCCCAGCCTGTTCCTGCTGTCCCAGCCTGCCTCCACTGTCTCAGCCTGCCTCCACTGTTCCAGCCTTCCTCCACTGTCCCAGTCTGCCTCCACTGTTCCAGCCTTCCTCCACTGTCTCAGCCTGCCTCCACTGTTCCAGCCTTCCTCCACTGTCCCAGTCTGCCTCCACTGTCCCAGCTTGCCTCCACTGTCCCAGCTTGCCTCCACTGTCCCAGCCTGTAATCCCTTCTGTCCCAGCCTATAATGTTTGCTGTCCCAGCCTGCCTCCACTGTCCCAGCTTGTAATTCCTGATGTCTCAGCCTGCCTCCACTGCCCCAGCCTGTTCCTGCTGTCCCAGCCTGCATTCACTGCCCCAGCCTGTTCCTGCTGTCCCAGCCTGCCTCCACTGTCCCAGCCTGTTCCTGCTGTCCCAGCCTGCCTCCACTGTCTCAGCCTGCCTCCACTGTTCCAGCCTTCCTCCACTGTCCCAGTCTGCCTCCACTGTTCCAGCCTGCCTCCACTGTCTCAGCCTGCCTCCACTGTTCCAGCCTTCCTCCACTGTCCCAGTCTGCCTCCACTGTTCCAGCCTGCCTCCACTGTCTCAGCCTGCCTCCACTGTCTCAGCCTGCCTCCACTGTCCCAGTCTGCCTCCACTGTCCCAGCTTGCCTCCACTGTCCCAGCTTGTAATTTCTGATGTCACAGCCTGCCTCCACTGTCCCAGTCTGCCTCCACTGTCCCAGCCTGTAATCCCTTCTGTCCCAGCCTGCCTCCACTGTCTCAGCCTGCCTCCACTGTTCCAGCTTGTAATTCCTGATGTCACAGTCTGCCTCCACTGTCTCAGCCTGTAATCCCTTCTGTCCCAGCCTATAATGTTTGCTGTCCCAGCCTGCCTCCACTGTCCCAGCTTGTAATTCCTGATGTCTCAGCCTGCCTCCACTGTTCCAGCCTTCCTCCACTGTCCCAGTCTGCCTCCACTGTCCCAGTCTGCCTCCACTGTCCCAGTCTGCCTCCACTGTCCCAGCCTGTAATCCCTTCTGTCCCAGCCTATAATGTTTGCTGTCCCAGCCTGCCTCCACTGACCCAGCTTGTAATTCCTGATGCCTCAGCCTGCCTCCACTGACCCAGCCTGTTCCTGCTGTCCCAGCCTGCATCCACTGCCCCAGCCTGTTCCTGCTGTCCCAGCCTGCCTCCACTGTCCCAGCCTGTTCCTGCTGTCCCAGCCTGCCTCCACTGTCTCAGCCTGCCTCCACTGTCCCAGACTGCCTCCACTAACCCAGCCTGCTTCTGGTGTCCAGTCTTTCTGTACTCTCCAGACCTGTCTCTATTGTCTCATCCTGCTGCCACCGTCCCAACTTGTCTCCACTCCCTCAGCCTGTCTCCACTTTTCGAACATAACCACACTCTTCCAGGCTGCGTCCGAAGTCCCACCCCTTTTCTTCCGTTCCACCCTGCCTGTACTATCCCAACCTGCCTTTAATGTTCCAATCTGCCTTTACTGCCGCAGCCTGCCTGCGCTGTCCAAGCAGCCTCTACTCCTAACAACAGCCTTGCCAGCGCGCACAAGGCAGACGCCACAGCTTCCGCTTGCTGAGACCTGACGACGTGGGCAGAAATCAAACAGCGCAGAAAATGCTTGAAGAAAAGCGAAAAGCTACGACTGGAGGAGAGGAGGAGAGAGAGAGAGGCAAAGAGACAGACAAAGAGGCAGGCAGGCAGACAGGCAGACAGGCAGGTAGACAGGCAGCCAGGCAGGAAGGCAGTCAGACAGACAGACAGGCAGACAGGCAGACAGACAAGCAGGCAGGCAGGCAGACGGACGGACGGACGGACGGACGGACGGACAGTCAGTCTAGGACGAAAAGAGAAAATGGAACTGCTCTTCGTCAACACTGTTGACCCCTTGCAATTTCAATACTTTCAAGTGAACAAGACAACCTGCAAACGATTATGTCACTGACTATCTAAGAACTGTGCACCACTATGTAGCCAAAGAAATAACTACAGGGTGACACAAAAAAGTATCATCACCAAAATTCAAATAACTTTTGAAATTTTACTCAGATCTACACAAAACTTTGGTGACATTAGGTCAAGTCTCTGTAGCAGACATCCCTAAAGTTTCACATCTGTACTTCAAAAATTCTTTGTGTCACTGGCGATACAAAATCCTGGTGCTGCGAACACACTTGGATCCGTCGTGCAAAGTTTGCGATGACCCTCTCGCACTCCTCCCTTGGGATCGCTCTTATGGCTGCTGTGATTGCTGCCGTCAGGTCTGGGATGGTCTGGGGGTTGTTTACATACACCCTGTCCTTTAGGTATCCCCACAGATAAAATCTGGGGGGTTCAAGTCCGGTGAATGCGGCGACCATTCTGGGTCACATCTGCGGCTGATCAGTCGGTCAGGGAAACACTGCCGTAGCAGGTGTAAGCTTTTGTTTAATCTGAATTATGTAAGGATACAAGTGAAGTTCTGAGATCCAAATTCTCCTCACCGACTCCCGGTTGATTCCAAGATCTTGACTTCCACGACGCACAGACTTGCTTGGGCTGCGGGAAACAGAGTCTCTGACTGCAGCAACGTTGGGTGGTGTCCTTGATGATTTTGGTCGTTCAGAGTGTTATTTTTTAGTTAGTGTCTTTACCATTTAAGTTTAGCACAGTCCCATGAGTTCTGAACTTGTTGACCCAACTGTAGATCGTCCTGTGGAGAGGAAATTCCCGACATCCGAACCGTTGTCTCAATTGCAGCTGAGCTGCATGAATAGACTTCCGCCGAAAATATGCCTCGACTATAAATGTCTTTTGCTCAGTGGTCCAAGGCATCTTGAAGTTTTACTTTGGTACACTCACAGAGCAAGGCTTCTTCTTGATGAATCCGAAAAAATTAAAAGAATTGATTGAATATTTCAAATGTTATTCAAGTTTAGGTGATGATATTTTTTTGTGTCACCCTGTATCTCCCTTTCATCTTGTATCAATTTGTGGGGACGGCTTGCAGTTAGTACAGTGTGACAACGTGGGTAGCTTTGGAACACCGACCTTTGATGACGTGCGGACCTGAAGTCGGGCCGCATTTTGCCTGCCAAGGCTGTTAATGACTGGAGCTACCAGAGCGGAACTAGTACTTTTGTGGCAGTAGTGAGGATGGTTGCAATACGACTGCAATCACCGTGGGATTTGATTTTCCCAGCACTTCCCTGACAAATGATCTGATCACTAAGGCATCACAGATCAAAGGGATCCATTCGCGACGTCCTCGGACAAAGTGCTGCTGCTATTTGTCAGATTTCCCCTTTAACATTTATCAAAGATGCGAAGTACTCGGACAACCAGTTTTTGCTGGTGGAAGGGAAAATGAAAATAAGAGGAAGGTCGCCCTCGTTAACATTCTAGGTCAGTGTACACGTCTAACTAATTGTTTTTTCATCAGCCGCGTGTACTTCCCTGCATGCGTGATCTTCCTTCAACATCCCTAGTGATCTTCTCACTTTGATGATCGCTCGCTTTGACGGTTTACAACTCTCAGCCAGAGCCGCTCTAAGCTGGCTTTGCTTTCCGGACATGCGCACTGCTGGGCTTTCCAGCCTCCTCAAGCCCAATCCTTCATGTCGCATTGGGATCATGGCACTAGCGCAAGCGTGTGTGTGTGTGTGTGTGTGTGTGTGTGTGTGTGTGTGTGTGTGTGTGTGTGTGTCTGTCTGTCTGTCTGTCTATCTGTCTGTCTGTCTGCCTGCCTGCCTGTCTGCCTGCCTGCCTGCCTGTCTGTCTGCCTGTCTGTCTGTCTGTCTGTCTGTCTGTCTATCTATCTGTCTGTCTGTCTGCCTGCCTGTCTGTCTGTCTGTCTGTCTGTCTGTCTGTCTGTCTGTCTGTCTATCTGTCTGTCTGTGTATCTGTCTGTCTGTCTGTCTGTGTGTCTGTCTGTCTGTCTGTCAGTCGGTCTGTCGGTCTGTCGGTCTGTCTGTGTGTCTGTCTGTCTGTCTGTCTGTCTGTCTGTCTGTCTGTCTGTCTGTCTGTCTGTCTGTCTGTCTGTCTGTCTGTCTGTCTGTCTGTCTGTCTGTCTGTCTGTAAGTCTGTATGTATGTCTGCGTGTACGTCTGCGTGTATGTCTGCGTATCTGTCTGTGTGTCTGTCTGCGTGTCTGTCTGCGTGTCTGTCTGTCTGTCTGTCTGTCTGTCTGTTTGTCAGTCTGTCTGTCGATGTGTCTGTATGTCTGTACCGTAAATTCCGGCCTATAAGGCGCACCTTAGTATAAGCCGCACCCCCTGAATTAAAAAAAATTCTTAAAAATCCATAGATAAGCCGCTTCTTAGTATAGGCCGCACAAAATTAACCAAAATAACGTAGTAGAGAACAGTGAAAACAACAGTATGTATTCAAATAACTCAAGAGAAAATAACAGTTACAAACAAACACGTTGCACACACCAGTTCAACAACCGAATCACTTGGGCTCTTCTCCATCATCTGCACTGAATCCACTAAAGTCTGACTCTTCTGTATCCGAAATAAACAGATTCAGAATCTCTTCTGGGGCTGAATGGTCTTCGCCGGAAGTGTCACTGTCAGATTCACTTGGGCTCTTCTCCATCATCTGCACTGAATCCACTAAAGTCTGACTCTTCTGTATCCGAAGACTCTCCCTTTTTGTTTACAGTCCGTGTCAATGGAAGGTCGAAGGTCAATGGCACCTCATCCATATTAATTATGTCCTGCGGACCAATCAGATTCTCTGTTACTTGCTTCTGTGTGTAGTTGCGGAAAGACGCAAGTTTCTCAACAAAGTCCGGCGGCAGCTGTTGGCACAAAGTTGTACGCGCACGTATGGACAATCCTTTGCGTCTCATGAAACGGAAACACCTTTGAAGTCGGTAAGATTCAGACTGGATGCAACTGTGCGCGCTTTAAGACGAAGCTGTACAGTGGAAACACCGCGACCATCAACACGTTGTGTGTTAATCCAGTCTTCAAGTTCGTCTTCAAGTTTTGGCCAACGTGCTTTGCAACCTCGGAATGCTTTCTTGGACTTCTTGCACTTGGCAAGTTCACCTTCCTGTTTTCGCCACCGCCGAACCATAGATTCGTTGATGCCTAGTTCTTGGTCGGCAGCGCGATTCCCTTTCTCCATAGCTTTGGCGATGGCATCCAGTTTGAAAGGTGCATCATAGACTTGGCGACGTGTTTTCGGCATTACTTTCGGTCTTGTGTGTGTTACTTCTGTTGGGTTGAATGTGTAACTGATCGATCATTCCTAACTTTGACTGCCAACTCACAGCTGTCTGTGCCGTGTGAGTGTGAGTTGTTGTCATACGACGAACTTCGCATAGCAACAATAAACTTAAAGGTAAGTGAGCGAATTCAAGTCCACTTTCTCGAGAAAAATCCATAGATTGGCCGCACCGGTTTATAAGCTGCAAGGGTCCGTTCATGAAAAAAAGGCGCGGCTTATAGGCCGGAATTTACGGTATGTCTGTGTGTCTGTCTGTCTGTGTGTCTGTCTGTCTGCGTGTATGTCTGCGTGTCTGTCTGTGTGTCTGTTTGTCTGTTTGCCTGTCTGTCTGTCTGTCTGTCTGTCTGCGTGTCTGTTTGTCTGTCTGTCTGTCTGTCTGTCTGTCTGTGTGTCTCTCTCTGCTCCCCAGTCTCTCTCTGCCTGATCACATCGCTATGATAACGACTACTGAACTGTTCACGTGACGTTCAACATTCAGGAGGAAAGCACGAAAACAAGATCCGTCTCGGTGTTCCCAGAGCTGATACTATAAACCTGTACGCTTCTCCAAACAGCGCACACGGTGGTGTTTCCTACTCCAAGCAGCACACATCGTCGTGTTTTCTACTCCATACAGCACACACGGTGGTGTTTCCTACCCCAAACAGCACACACGATGGTGTTTCGTATTCCAAACATTACACACGATGGTGTTTCGTATTCCAAACATTACACACGATGGTGTTTCGAATTCCAAACAGCATTCATAATTGTGACATGGCCGTGTGCAGGACGCTTTTCCAGGTGTGACGTACAAAGTTGTGCTTTTTGTGCAACGCGCTGTAAGACCATGGAGACGGGCACCGGGATGAGCTGCAGCGAGGCCCTGTCTGGCTGAGCCCTTGTGCTGCCATTTGTGCTTGTGTCTATCCGCAACCCCCCCCCCCCCCCTGCAGTCCTCCTCCTCTCCAATCACAACACCACCACCACCACCGCTCCTCCCGCTCCCCTACCCTCCCCTCCCCCTTCTTCACCCCTGGAGTAGCAGAGTCTAGGCACCAGGATGTAGGTCTGCGATGCAGGCACCTGGGGTTCCATCCTCAGCCGCAGCTATGTGATTATGATGACGACGACGACGACGACGACGATGATGATGATGATGATGATGATAATGATGATGATGATGATGATGATGATGATGATGATGATGATGATGATGATAATGATGATCTCTTTCCCTTTCAATCTCTCATTTACTAATTCTCTTATTTTAACATGTCTCCCTCTCTGTCCCGATTTCCCCCCACTCTCCTCTCTTTTTTTTCTCTCCCTTTCCTTTACCACTCACCAATCAGCTCTAAACCCCCCCCCCCCCGACCCCCCCCCCCCCACCCCCCTAGAAAAATCAATCCTTTATTCTCTCTTTTACATGTCTTCTATCTGGCTTTCCCACACACCCCATACCCACCTCTTCTCCCCCTTTTCTCCCCTCTTTCAATAATTTGTGACACAGGCCCACATTCCTTCCCCTAGCTTCCTGCCTGCTCGGCTTGACAAGGAAAAACTGCTCTCTGTGAGAAACTCCCTCAAGGAGCCGAAAGCGCCACGCGGGCTGCGACCTGTACGATCGAATTTTTTTCCACCCACGGCTTTGGGGAGAAAAGGAAATGATGGACTCGAAAACGAAATCCAAGTTTGGATGGAATGTTGACGATTACGCTAGTGAGGGTTCAAGAAGATAAATCACAATTTTAAACTGCGATCGTGCATGAAAAAACAGAATTAAGTCGCTAGGAGAACCAAGAATTTGAATAATCGATCAGCAACGACGATATGGGACTGTACATCATCCCGGAGTAAACACGGAGTACCTGCGAGGGCAAATAAGGCAAAATGTGGCGTGATTTATGCTGAGAATGGCAGTGAACTAGTGAGGGGTTGAAGAGCCTCCAAAGAGGATGTGTTGCAGTGCCTCAGTGTCCACGCCCTGTCTATGCTGCCTGTGTCGTCTGCCTGATGTGTCCTCTGCCTTTTGTGCGGTTGTGCCACTGCGACATTCAGTCATGTTGTTTCATGGAAACACGTAGTCAATGCCGGGGAGGATGAAATAAATCAGGCCTCTCCCTAGCGTTGGCTGTGTAGGTTGTCACATATCCGAGAAAACAAAAAATGGTGTTAGAAGTGAACCAGAAGTGTCAGAAGGGAACGTCACTTGCAATAAGTGTCACTTGTCTGGTGTGGTGTGTGACTGGTGTGTTCTGTGTCTATTGTGGTGTGCGTCTGGTGTGTTGTGTGTCTGATGTGCTGTGTGTCTGGTGTGTTGTGTGTCTGGTGTGGTGTGTTTCTGGTGTGGTGTGTGTCTGGTGTGTTGTGTGTCTGGTGTGTTGTGTGTCTGGTGTGGTGTGTGTCTGGTGTGGTGTGTGTCTGGTGTGGTGTGTGTCTGGTGTGGTGTGTGTCTGGTCTGTTTTGTGTCTGGTGTGTTTGTCTGTGTCTGGTCTGTTGTGTGTCTGGTGTGATGTGTGTCTGGTCTGTTTTGTGTCTGGTCTGTTGTATGTCTGGTGTGTTATGTGTCTGGTCTGTTTTGTGTCTGGTCTGTTGTGTGTCTGGTCTGTTGTGTGTCTGGTCTGTTGTGTGTCTGGATTGACGCGTGATCGTGGCTACAGACACGATGTCGCACTTGACCAGATGGGATGCCAACTCGTTGAGCGCTAATCCGACCATGAAAAAATGTTTGAATACATTGCTTTACCTCTGCAGGCCAGTTTGTACCATGCAGTGAAGAGAACATAATCTAGAAATTAGTAGAAGCTCTCAATGTGCACCAGGATCTTCTCTTCCCCTGTCGTCTAACTTCTCCGGTGCTCACAAATTCCAAAAAGGAGGTGACGAGTAGGCTACAGTTCATACTACTGTGATGAACATTGCTTCAAGCCTGACGCACTCTGCAACTGACCACTGGTAGCATCCGGTAACTGAAGTCCTTTCTCTACAACATCCTCCTGGGTAGATATTGATAGTTCTTGCATCGCTTCTTGGCTAATCCACCCTAAAATCACGAAAGCTTTTTTCAATGCGTCACTTATTAGTCGCGATAAAAGACGTGGTGCTCTTCTGCATGATCTTACGGTCTTTGACACTGGGGAAGTTGGAGTGCCCCAGGCGGTTCGAGGCTGTAAAGACTGATGTCGTCTGGGAGAGAAGCCTGAGGCAGTCGCCCTTTGCAAACTGGCTGACTGCTGCTGGGCAGGATCGCTGACCTCTCTTGACTTCTTGCCAGGCTTTGACCGGTTGGCGATAACTCGAGATGATCCGTAAGTACTGCATTGAGGAGCGAAGACTTTATAGACAGTCCAGTCATCGACCATCAGCAAAGAGGTCTGGGCAGTGACAGCTTCAAGGAAACAAAGTATATCATGACGCATGAAAAAGGACTTGGGACCGTCCCGGCCTTTACACTGGGTTTGGAGCGTTCATAATGGGCTTGAGGCATCCGTCCAGAGTCAGTGGTAAATTGGATATCGTCTATGTAATGACGATCTTCATGGAGCTGCTATTCTTTGGAGTCAGCATTTTCTAGGAAATGCACAGAAGCATATATTTTCTTCATGAAAGAAGAACATGAGCGATGCTTGCAGTAGTTTTCCAAAGTCTATACTCCTTCCCAAATGCAGGGCAGGTTCCTTTACGTGAAGATGTCTGCATCAAATACATCTTATATAATTTATGTCCACCTGTGTAGCCTCAATCGCGCTGCCATTGATGATCAGCTGCTGTCTGAATACGAGCAGCATGGGCTTCACTATGCGGCGCTTTGGCTACTATCATGTAACTCAGTGGTTCCTCTCTTGTGATTGGTTGATTGATGGTTGCGCCGCTCCTTCGACGCCGGCAAATAGACTGCTGGCTATATGAGGAAGCAATCTTTTTTTCCCAAGCACGCACGATCTACTTGCTGCTTTGTCGATTCGTCGCGTGGTATATAATGGGCTTAAAACTTCGTCTGCTTACCCTGCAGAACAAGTGAGCAGTTGGCTTTGCAGTCTAGTTTGTCGGCAGCCACGACAGTAAGGAAACTCAATCGCACACATTAAGCACGTCTCTGGGGAGGCGCCCTCATGTTGAAGAAGCACTCCACGCCCTGTGGGAGCATGCAGCCTGGAGCTGTGTATGTTGGTCTGGCCATTTTTACAGTCGACTTAGTTTTAGATCGAATACACGTGCCATAGTTTACGACAGCTTCACCCAGTTGAAAGTGTGCCAATCTCTGCCACTGCACAAGACGAAGGAAACAATATGTTTCCTTGCATTTGCGTACCTCTGCCTATAAACACTTTCAGTGTCGAGCCGGCTGCATACTGCATAAGTAGTGCGTGCCTTTGTATAGGGTCACCAAAGCTCAATGTGGCCAGACTGTCCCTTTTTTAAGTTGCTCCATGGAAGGCATTGCCTCTTCCAGACGCTTCATCTCCGCGTAACAAGATGATGCAATGATAAATCCCGATCTTTTCATTCTAGAAAGATTCAGTCCTACTTCCCTGAGCGAAGAAAAGAAAAAAAGGACGAGGGAACAGGAATAAACAAAATTATGAGAGATGATGATGATAGTCACGAAGGATCTAAAGCGGTGAGGACCTCCAGTAACTTTGGAGCGATAATCCCCCAGATATTGCTTGTGGACCTCCAGTCATAACCTGAGAAACAGTGATGAAAGTCCCCACAGATAAACGCTGCGCGTTTGTGCTGGGCGCATATAACTAATCTTATTTGATTTAGCGACACCTCTAGGAGAACAAAGGAAGGGATTTGCGGTCATGTCTGCACAAGAAAACTCGCTTTCAGTGGCTGTATAGTAAGCACAGTGCTGTGCAGTAAACTGAATTGTAGGCACATCGGATGACGACTAATCCGCCTCCTGGGTACATAGTGAGTGCAGTCCGTGTAGCCTGACGGTCCATGGCTTCTGATGAGGATGCTTTTGGTGTACGTGTGGGCGATGGCAACTCCTCGTAATGTAGGCCTTCTGCTGTATGCGTCAAAACAGTAAGCCATAATGGGAGCGACCCGAAGCGGGCAGAAGAGAGTTGGCAGGAAATAGCAAAGTGAGAAAAGGCGACAAGAGGCAAAAGAGATAGGGAGAAGAGGACGACGTCCTAAGAGTGGAGAAGGTCTGAGGATGATGATTTGATGAAAATGATGAATGATGATGATGATGATGACTGATGATGAGGAGAGAGGAGAGGGAGTGAGGAGGAGAGGAGGAGGAACATGAGCTGAGGGAGGAGGAGTAGTGAAGAGTGGGTGGGAGATTCATTAAGTGAGTCGTGAGTGGTATGGGTCACGATTATTAGCCATTAGTATTCGTAGTCGCGTAGAGTATTGATTCTTACGTCTTTCGTAGGCGGCTTGAGAAGGATGAGTCTGAGTAGGAGGGACGACGGGAATTTAGGTGCGGTGACGTAATGGAGTGGGAGGGACCTAATGTGAGGGGAGAGATAGGAAGGCAAGAAGAGAGCAGGATTGAGAGGGGAGTGAGAAGGAGAGATGGAGTAGGAGATATGATGTGGAGGGCGGAGACGCTTAGGTCTATGTTAGATCGCGAGAATGAGGGATCGAACTGATTGTAGAGAGGGACTGTTATTAGGCGATATTATTCATGTCGAGACTAGGCAAATGCCACCTGCAAAAACATGGTGCAGATAACATCGAGTCAAAATTGATGGCATCGTTAAACAGCACCTTTTTTGCTCTTCTGCGTGCTGGAAACTGCAACTGCTTTCCTCGCTGTTGCAGGTGAAATTACAAGCGAATCTCATTCCTCGACATGCAGACTGATGTAACCCTTCAACCTCTGATTTCATGGTGACAACTCTATTTTTCGTAAGGCAAAGAGATGGCCGATCAATGGCGGTTTCTCAGCAGCGGGAGTGCAAAGGTGCATGCGCAGCGGTCCTGACCTTCAGCAGGTCACGCACTGCATGTGCGTTAAAGGGAGTGGGTGCTGAATGACGTATATTTGGGGGTTGGGGGTAATAATTAACCCTCTGTGGGTTGGAGGTTTAAAAACAAAGACCCCACCGCGTCTCTTCTGTACGATTCGTGAGAAAATCGTGACTCGACTTGCTCTTGTTCTGACAAGCTCTGATGCTTTTTCGTGACCAATGGCCACACATAGCTCTTTAAGGCTGAGAGACAGTAAATATCCATCCATCCATCCATCCCATCCATGCATCCATCCATCCATCCATCCAATCATCCATCCGATCCATCCATCCATCCATCATCCATCCATCATTCCATACCATCCATCCATCCATCCTCCTCCATCCGCCAATCCATACCGTCCATCGTCCGTTGTCGTCCGTCCGCCCCGTCTATCCATGCCGGAAGGACATGACAGCATTCAAAGTTCAGTTTTTAGAGGGCGCAAATGCCAGGGTCAAGCTCTCATGGAAACACGGAGGAACACATCGGCGGTTTGCAAGATGCTGTGTTACTGCAAGGACTTCCAGTCGGAGGGTACGTTGGTGGCTGCACGCCCGCATCACCAAACTCCGGCAGCTCCGTCGGGCCATACGCGCCTGGAGCACGCGAAGGAACACACCTGAAAAGGGCCCCCGCCACGAGGCAAGCCATTAATGAGAGTTCGCACTGTGCACAACGCTGGCATCCCCATACGAAATTCACCACCGACGTACTCACCCTTCTGACACCGCGCTGACATCAGCAACAATGAACACCTGCGCCTTGCCAAGGGTCCCTGCAACTTCATTCAGTAGCTGACGTCATTAGCTCCGCGACAGAGGGCATGAAACGGTTCTACATCCACTTGAGAAGTTCATGGGAGTTTTTACTGGCTTTTATCCACCTCGTCCGTCGCTGGTTTCGGATTTTAGTCTGATGTGAGAAAAATGTATTAATCAATTTTTTTCTCTCTCTCTCTCTCCCTCTGTCGCTGCTTCTGGTAGCGGGTGTGACTTCAAAGCAAAATATTTGCCCGCTTCCTATAAGCAAAGATGGGGGGGGAAGGGGTGGGGGGGGTGGGGGAGGGGGGGTGGGGGGGAGGGCGGGTGGGTGGGGGGGGGGGGGGGGAAATGTGGGGGGAGAACAACTCCCTGTGGGAAAACAACACGCGGGGGACCTTGGAAATGTGTGGTTCAATTAGAAGAAGTCAAACAAGAGGAGCAGGCAATTGAAAATTCAAATCGTGTACGACAGCACGTCATGTCATCTGTTTCCGAATTCTCAGAGGAAAACAACATACCTACTAAACTGGGAAAACAATTAAGTTCTGACAAAAGCAGATCGATATAATGATCGTTTCCGAATGATCAGAGGAAAACAGTATGAGTATACATAACGA
>JAWQFJ010007177.1:0-10201 GCA_034096865.1 Theodoxus fluviatilis
CTGTCTGTAGACCAGCCAGCCAGTCTGTCTGTAGACCAGCCAGCCAGCCAGCCAGCCAGCCAGCCAGCCAGCCAGCCTGCCTGCCTGCCTGCCTGTCTGTCTGTCTGTCTGTCTGTCTGTCTCTCTCTCTCTATCTCGGACCTCAATTAATGCCTAATTTTGAAGAAATGCTCATTTAGTTTGTAAGCAGACGATATAGCTCTGATTGCTGATGCATCAACCTGTTTCCAAATACAGTTGAACGTACTTAAATGTGTCTCAGATTGATTCGATTGCAGGTAAATGGAAACAAAACAATAATCGTTGTATACATAAAGCGTGGAGAGCTTGCCAAACATGACACGGTTTCTTCGTACAGAAATGCTTGTAAGTGTAATTGACTACAGATCTTTAGGGATATTTACATCAATCAAGCCTACCACAAATATTGCATTCACAGACATTGACTTTAATGCAGAATCAAATCTGATCCAGGTTATCAAAGGGCTTTCGAAAATAAGAAATGCAAATTCACACTTCTTCAGCGTCTGTGATATGCAAATACGACCTGTCATAACGTATTCTGCAGAAATCATGGAGGGCTTGATGACTGTCAATGCTGCAACAATGTTACATTACAATGTCGATTACATGTCAAAATTGTTTTACGTGCATCCTATTTGTCACTGGATACAATATATCAAAGATATCAAATTTATATTAAATTGTAGTTTTTTTCGCAGACCACACAATATGGAAGCCGCAATCTGTGAAAAGATTCTGGAAATGGAAACTGAGATCACGGTTGAAAGGCTGTTCCCCCTGGCTATGGTCATGGTCCTGTTTCTGAACCACCACGCCATGGGGCCCTTGACCGCCCTTCTTGCCGTCACCATCGTGGTGGTCGTCACCAGGTTCGATCAAACATTTACAAACGGAAAAAGAGTTTCTTTTGACGCTACTGTACGAAGAGAGGTGATGGACGACTATGCTATGTGAGGCTCTGTAGCCGAGCAGATAGAGCGTTTGCCCTGCAGTCGCTAGCAGCTAACTGGTGCGGTGTTCGAAGCTGCACAGATCCTAGAGTTGCATCCTTGGGCAGGGTGCTTCACACACATTGCCTCTCCCATCGAGGAGTAAAACTGGTCACTGGGCGCTACACAGTGTTGACCGGGGGCGAAATTCCCCCAAAGAGAATTTCCTCAAAATTGAGATTAATAAAGATAATTATTATCATCATTATCATTATCATTGACATTATATGTACTGAATATTCAGGCAAGCAGTAGATAATTATTCATTGTATTGTTTCCTCAAATCTATCAGACGCTTTGAGAACTATTTCAACTACAGGATATACACTAACATTTTGGGAGTAATATGGTAAGTTTCATGCTGGGCCTAACGGATATTAGGGTTCACCACCTCACCTCACACCTCCGCCTGTGACCCCGTCTGGGGTATAGGCCGCCAATCAGCACCCTCTAGGCATCTCGGTTCTGGGCGAATCTTTCCAGCTGCCCCCACGTCTTTCCCATCTGCTTTGCGTCTGCCTCCAGATCACGGCATTTTGCATAAAAACAGAGAAATATTAAATCAGCTTTTTACTTCACAGTCCCGTCTATAAATATATCTGGCTTATCTACCTGTAACAAATATTTCTCGAAATCAAGAAGTTTTCGAGCATTTCTTTTCAAGCTTCATCCATACATTTTAAGCACCGAATCACTGCTCTGTCGGAATCGCCCATATGTTTGAAATGTGAAGTGATGACTTGCATTGCAAGCGAAATTAAAGTTTTTCGTTCATTTATCCATCCGTTCATTCCAGGTTCAACGAGGCCGTCGTCTATGGCGCCATCATCGCCTACCCCCTTCGTCTGATCTGCATTGTCCAGAGGAAGATATGCCAAAGGATTGCTGCCCTCATCTTCTGATGCGCTACCTCGTGTTGCCCTCAGCAGCACACGGCGCTCCTGGTCATCAGGAGTTTGCAGTTGTTTTGCTCTGTGTGTGTGTGTGTGTGTGTGTGTGTGTGTATTTGTGTGTGTGTATGTGTGTGTGTGTGTGTTTGTGTGTGTATTTGTGTGTGTGTGTACACTTGTATGTATTTGTGTGTGTGTGTGTGTGTGTGTGTTATAGTGTGTGTGTCTATTTGTGTGTGTGTGCACGCGCGCGCGTGTGTGAAACCGAATACCTTGAATGAAGTGTGGCGATGTTCTCAATGTATTGCATGCAGGACATGCAGAGAGCTCGCCATGCTGACGACATATGTTTATCTAAATCGATAAAACTGAGGAAAAAAATGTTCAATTACATGTTTCTCCAGTCAAGGATTTAAATTCTTTCCTATTGTTATTTTTGTGAAAGACTATGATAATATGTGCTGGTTTTCTGAACTCTGTGATTTTAGATGACCTAAAACAAAATATCATGGTGCCCGTCTTTATGCTCTTTATAACAATACTTCAACCCTGTATTTATTGCACTACAAGAATGATTATGCATTTGCTGCCTGTCAAAAGTTGTACGCATGAAATTGCGCACTCATTAAACATTGCATGCTGTAAGTCGATTGCGAAATTTAACTCGAAGAAAATGTCAATGATGTCTTTGCTGTGAGACTCCATCGTTTGCATGGTGACATCATTTCTAATAATTCTTTTGGTGATGTTCTTAATTATTCGCAAAATCCAGATCCATCGTAATTTCATTGATTCAATTGACATCGGTAAGAATAGTTGACGTGAATTAAATTTGATGCATCATCCTTTTGTTGTCTCTGCACAGCATAATTATATGATATTTGCCAATGGAACCTCAGTGATGTGTAATAAGCTGACTGAAAATTCTCTACTACAAAAATTAATTTGATGATGAGGTGCGTTTGCTGCATTTCTGCGCCATATGTTGTGGAATCATAGCTTAATGGCACACAACATATGCTACTCGTCCAGGGGACGATTTTGCTTGCATGCAACTTGGAATTGTGTGAATCGTAGTGACAATGAGCAAAGTCCAGCAAATGCACATTTGTTTACTTTTTTAATATATTTTTAACTGTTCCAGCATGCAAAATACAGACAATTTAACTCTGTGATAACAGAGTGAAAATAATGGCTGACACCGATGTCAGCTTTGGTTTGCGTTGTCTTGAAATCGGCCACGCTGCTATTCCTTGCACTGTGATATTTGTGTACTAGATTCTCTCGTTGCCGTGCTCCAAAATTAAAATCGCTGCTGATACAAAATTCTCGTGTGCATCTTTTTATTTATTGTGGAATTTCGATGCAAGTCCACAATTATTTTGATTATCTGAAGTACCGGTAATGGTCTTTTCCATCGTCATTCGTGCATGCAAACCATACACTATTCTGTCATTGAAACCTATGCTGTTTCCATATGAAATATCGCATTTGCAAGTGGCAAAAAATGTGTTGGGCGTGCTCAAGGATGGCAAGGTGCTGGCAACAATGCAGTTTCCATAGGAAATGTTGTGCTCGCAAGTCCCAGAAGCAACGTTCTATCCAGTGTCTGCCCAATGGAAACACAAACTGTTTTTTTCCATATTCGTCGGACACTTCCTTGAACAGCCAATCAGATGGGTTCCTGCTCGATAAGTCCAGCCAGACGTCGTAAAGGCGGCCTAGCCTCGCTCGATTGGAAACTTTGGTGGCTTCTACTACTTGATCTGTCAGTTAAAGGATGTCCTGACGCCTAGAATATGAAATTCATGTACAGTTCTACACCACTGCATCTTTCTCCAGTGTGCAGTTTATTGCGATAAACCTGTTGTCGTCACTAGGCGCGCAGCTAACTCGATCAAGTTCGAAGAAAATCAAACACTCCCGTGTCTAAAGACTGGGTGAAGAGCGGAGTTGATGAAGGATCTAGGATGTGATTTTACGCCATAGGGTGTTTTTTTCGTTTTGTTTGTGGGGAGCTGGTTGGTTGGTGAGTTGTAAATTGACAGGAATGCCACAATCATTCTGACCACAATGTTCACAAAAAAGTTGGAAAGACACTCATCAACACACGCAGTTTCGTGTGAATAAATATGGCGTAGTGGCATTGTTGTCGATTACGAATCGGGTGTCCCGGGTTAATTTTCCGACCAATGCCCTTGTCTGCTACTTGTTTTTTCTCCATTTCCCCCACCCCTACCCCAGCCCCACCCCCATCCCCCACCATCCCCAGGTTTCATCTTGCTGTTTTACTCGACACAAATAAATTTTGTCATTTCAACAAAACTTGCCACGTGTGAGGAGACCTTAAGAGTCCGTAGGTGAGACATCAAGAAACCTATAGCTATTGCCCCGCCCCGCCCCGCCCCGCCCCGCCCCGCCGTGCCGTGCCGTGCCGTGCCGTGCCGTGCCGTGCCGTGCCGTGCCGTGCCGTGCCGTGATCCTTAGCTCCCGGTGGGGTCGTCGGGGCGCCGTTCTGACATGCTGCTCACCAGTCTGCTCCAACCATTGCTCTCACGTGTCAGTGCTTAGGTCTCCGCAAATGGTTTCTTTGTCCACTTCTCAATATTGCCCCCACCCCCACCTATCCCCGAGTTGCCATCCCTCCGTCTTCTTCCCTCCAATGTTCTCAAGAAAATAGTCATTTCAAGGTCACAAGATCTTGGGATGTGGCCGTCCCATCGGAGTTTTTTAATTCATATTTTATCTTCACTGTTGCGAGAAGGTCTCCAAGAGGGCCAGTGTGGTTCTTGAACGTGCTGCGCTCCTATTCATTTGTGATGTGGTCCTTGTAAAGCCTATTCTTTTCATCTGCTTACCGATTTTTTACTGCCAACGTGATGCCTTCCTCCGCACGATAGACACATATACACTCAGTGTTAGATCTTATCAGTCGCAATGATATACAATGTTACAAAAAGGCACGTACTATTCCAAAGCTTATTCCTTTTAAAACTTCTGTTTACACATCGGTTCTCTCAGTTTGTAATGATATTACACTTGCACAACTTGACGAAATGATCTTATTTACCAAGGCCTCTATTAACTGCGTAATCGTAAATACGTTTTGCTGATGACATTGATGGATTAGCAGGAAGTGAAGAGGAGCTGACTAGTCTTGTCGAGCACCTGCACAAGACCTCACAGGCATATAGCATGGAGATCAGCGCCGAGAAGACCAAGGTGATGACGAACAATCCTCGGGGCTTCAAAATGGAAATCAAAGTGAAGGGCCAAAAACTGGAAGCTGTGAACAACTTCAAATACCTGGGATCTATCGTGACGGGTGAAGGGTCCAAACCAGAGATACTGTCTAGAATAGCACAAACAACAGCAGCATTGGCAAAGTTGAAGCCAATATGGCGTGACAGAAATATCACTCTCGCGTCGAAGATCAGGCTCATGCGCACGCTGGCCATCTCCGTATTCTTGTATGCATGCGAGTCCTGGACACTCACATCTGAACTACAGGTACGGATACAAGCCCTGGAAATGAGATGCTACCGCAAGATTCTGAACATCTCATATAAAGACCATGTCACGAATGAGGAAGTCAGCAACAGGATCAGGAGTGCAATTGGAGAGGTCGAAGACCTGCTCTCAATCGTGAAAAGCAGAAAGCTGAAGTGGTACGGTCACGTGTCAAGAGGCAGTTGGCTGGCCAAGACCATCCTGCAAGGTACCGTACCAGGTGGGAGAAGGAGAGGCAGGCAAAGCAAGAGGTGGGAAGACAACATCAAAGAGTGGACAGGCTTGACCTTTGCTGACTCACAGCGAGCCACAGAGGATAGAGATCGATGGACGAAGATTGTCCGAAAGTCATCAGTGGTGCCTCAACAACCATCTCGGGGTTAAGAGACTGAACTGAATCGTAAATACGGTTCGATATTTTCTCCCTATGCTTGATTCAATCTGGGGCTTGGTGTTTCAATACGAAGTTCCACGCACTTTAAGAAATAATTTCGAAATGGGCATCGCATCGTAAGAATAATACGAAAGAACTTTCCTTCTCACGGTGAAACCTCACTCTCCTTTAAACGAACTCTGAGCTATTGCATTGGTAAACAAGGAAAACACGGCACGCATAGGCCATTGGCTTGTGCACACATAAATCGGTTTTCTGTGGTCGATGACACTGTGTTGCTGCTGCTGCTATTGCTGCTGCAGCAGCAGAAAGAGGAGGAGCAGGAGGAATAGGAACAAGAGAAGGAGGAATAAGAGAAGAAGGAACAAGAGGAGGGGGAATAAGAGGAAAGGGAATAAGGGGAGAAGGAATAAGAGGACTAGGAGGAATAAAAGGAGGAGGAATAAGAAGAAGAGGAGGGGGAAAAGGAAGAAGCGGAAGAAGGAGAAAGAGGAGGAGGAGAAGAAAGAGAAAGAGAAGGAGAAGAAGGAGAGAAAAAAGAAAAAGAAGAAGAGGTATTTCTCATCTTCCTTTTTCTTCTCCTCCTCCTTCCTCCTACTCTTTCGATTTCTCCCCTTCCTCTTCTCTTCTTCCACCACCGCTATGCACCATCTCTTCATTTTATCATCATCATCATCATCATCATCATCATCATCATCATCATCATCATCATCATCATCATCATCATCATCATCATCATCATCATCATCATCATCATCATCATCATCATCATCATCATCATCATCATCATCATCATCATCATCATCATGATTGTCATCCTCGTCGTCGTCGTCGTCATCGTCGTCGTCATCATGATCCCTCTTTCGCTGCTTCTGTTCCTGCCACCGCTGCTCTGCCTTCCTCACATCTTCATCATCATAACAGAGTGAGGAGCATTTTGACAACATCCTTTATCGACTCTTTGAGAAATCTGGCGTGTCATCTTTTCAGAGATATCAAACAAATTTAGAGAAAACCCACACAAGAATAGACTTCTGCAAATAAACTAAGGCAGCTTCGCCATTTTGTTTTATAAGAAGGATGAAAGGAGCAGTTGTATGGTGTGTGTCCTCTGCAAGGAAACGCTTGGTTGGCGTCCGCAGCAGTTGGAAAGGTGCCGTCAAAGACGTCATCAGGAGGGTGAAGCCCCGAGGACCCGATGGCTGGGGGAGGGGAGGGGGTGAGGGTGGGGTGGGGGGACGCGATTAGCCATAAAAGGCTGAGGAAGCAGATCGCAACTTCCTCTTGGTTCTCAGAGTTTGGCTTTGGAGGATATCATGACAGCGTGGGTCGTCACAGCCACTCTAGCAGTCACCGTCCCCGAGACATGTGATATCCCAAGGCGCTAGTATTTTCCAGAAAGACGGTTGCCTGCATCTACTTTTATTACCACTACTACTACCATCACTACCACTACTACTACCACTACTACTACCATCACTACTACCACTACTACCACTACTACCACTACTACTACCATCACTACTACTGATCCTGTCGGCGGTGCGCACACACTTCTCCACATCTATGACAGTGCCACTTTCTCTTTTGTGCTTCCTCTGGGTTATATGGACTGCTACTGAGTGTGGTTGGGGGTGGGGGGAGGGGTGGGGGAGGGGGTAGGGGTGGGGAAGGGTTGGTCTTCTTGTAGCTTTCACTTGCGCAGGGTTGTTTTTGTGTTGTGTTGTATTGTTCTATTGTATTCTTTTGGGTGGTGACGGGGGGTGGGATGGGGGTGGGGGGGTGAGGGGGGGGTACGTATTAATGGTCTTGTCTCTGTTCATATGTATTATTTAGTGCCACTTAAAAGGGGGGTGGGTGGGTGGGTGTATCATCTTAGTTTGTTCCTCTTTTGTCAACAGTTCTTAAATAGTAACTTTAACTGTTCATTGTATATTGCCCCATTTACCAGTTAACCCTTTTGGTTTCAGGTGCAGTCTTATCTCTTGTCTGTGTGCAGCTGCGTGTGTGTCGTGAGTGAGGTACATCGGGAAATGTCCATGTTTTTTGCATAAACGGCGTGTTAGGGTGTGTAAGCGATGCGTGTGTTTGGCTTTTTGTTTTGTTTCTTTTAGCCTTCATCACTTAGTTTTCCTCGTGCTCGTTTTTTTTAAATGATGTCACTTGGCGCAATAAATTACTGTGTACTGTGTACTGTGTACTACCACCTCTGCAAGATAGATGCACACAAACTGAGTATTAGATGTTATATGTCACAATCAAATACAGTGTGACAAAAAGACACTCATCCAAAGTTTATTCCAAACAAAACTCAGTCTGCAGATCGGTTCTCTCAGTCTGTGTGTAGGGTACCATTGCATAACTGCTTCTGCTGCCACTGCTACAAATATCGACGGGTCTTTGGATCGTGATTGAATTGTCATGGTCGGAACCGTTTAAACTGAACACAACATGTGTTCGGCGAATGATCTACAATCTGTGCTGTTCAACGAACTGTGCTACAAGTGAGATCGTGAGGAACCTCCTCTGAGCTTGTACAATGGCGTCGCTGATATCACCCACTTGTCTTAGCCGAAATTGTTCAGCAAACCAGCCCCAGATTTCCTGTCAATTAGGATGGTAATCTAGTCCCGTGAGAATAGCCCACAGTTCATCAAACTGTCGGTGCGTGTGTCTTCGAATGAATTCTGGCAGATGTAAGCACAATGTCTCCCAATCCTGAAAACCAAACCTAGGGGCCTCCTTGACGTCCGTCATCGCTTGCTGCTCCAAAGTCATGGTACATAGCTTGCACACATGCTGCGCGCGCCGCCGTGACATCTACACTGGCATCTTGCAATGAAAAGTTCCCCATTTTCTCTTCAACAACCCGCAGCCAAGGTTCCTCGACATACTGTCCGCCTTCAGTTGGAATGTCTGCCTGATCTACGTGTCCATCCTCATTTTCTCTTTGCTGTTGGAGACCGTGAGAGCTTGTCGGTGAAGATCCTTGTTCTTCAGGTGGTGTTTGCAACATAGCTGCCAACAACGGGTAGGCCTACCTGGCTGCTGCATGCTTACGGTCACTTCCACGTGGAGTGGCGTTTACAACTGTGGCTTCTTCTTGTCCTTGACAGTCATCAGAAAAAGCCTTGAAATGCAGCCAAGACTTTTTGACAAACTTTCCGCTTTCAGATGGAATTTCTGTCTCGTCAAAATTTTCATCCTTAATTTCTCTACGCTGAAGCAGACCTCGAGCGGTTGTTGATGAAGGTCTTCGTTCTTCAGGTGGTGTTAGCAACATGGCTTCCAACAACGGGTATCTGGTTACTGCTTGCATGTACATAGCATTTATCTGTGGTCGACGACTTGCTGCATGGTAACACATTACAAAGTGCAAGCTGACTACGATTATATAGTATCACGCGCTTTATGCAGATGATGATGCAGATACATCCATACGCGATTGCAGAAACACACACACACACACACACACACACACACACACACACACACACACACACACACACACACACACACCCCAATGGAAATCCAGCTCATCCACCGATACGCAGGGCATGCACGGTCATTTGTTGATCTTCGCATCGAAGATTCAAGGGGATGTAATTAGATCAAAAGAAAAGCGCACTCGAAAAAAAATGCTCAGTGCTTTACGATTACATGCATTGTGTGTATATCTGATTAAAACTTAAATATCATGAATATAAATAGTAAGCGCAAAGTTTCAAATAACTAATGGAGTCTATTTAGCTGTTGAATCGAAGCTTTTCGGCACCATAGCAGCCTCTTTTTGATGAAAGAAAGGGATGTGCGTCACTCTGACGTAATTTCCGTTCGAGGCATACGGTCGAGTTTGGCAGACGTTTGGAAGGATCTCTCGAGAAAAATCAGAACGGAAAGGGATACTCGCTGTCTAAAGTCAGAACTGCACCCATCCTGTTACATTGGAACCCAGGAAGCTGCCTGACAAACGGAATCCTTCGGATCAAGGGACAACTCTTTGAAGTGAGTGTATTAAAAGCATCGAGACTCTCGTTGCCGTTGACAACGAGTAACTTACTAGATGTGATCGTGCTTTCGTTTGCCTTCCTCAGCACACGCCACACAAACAACCATACATGTCATCCATTCTCGTGGTCTAATGATTAGGTTGACAACGTTTTGCTAGTTACATTCTTCTATAACCTTCCACTGAGGTGAAAGCTTGTTTTACGACCATGGAACACGTCTCTCTCTCTCTCTCTCTCTCTCTCTCTCTCTCTCTCTCTCTCTCTCTCGCTCTCTCTCTCTCTCTAATATGTCTGTCTGTGTGTCTGTGTGTCTGTCTGTCTATCTGGTCTGCCTGCCTGGTCTGCCTGGTAAGTCTGCGAGTCTGCCTGCCTGTGAGTCTGTCT
>JAWQFJ010007180.1:0-10000 GCA_034096865.1 Theodoxus fluviatilis
AAGAGTTTCTTGCAGACAGCGCACTGCAGACTGCCCAGGTCTCCCTGGTGCGCCTCTCCCAGAAGGTGCCGCGTCAGGTCGTCCTTGTCATGGAACTTGGCCTGGCACAGACGGCATGTGTACGTCTCCTTCTTTCCTTCTTCCTCTTTCTTATCTGCGTCACTCCCCCCTTTGAATTCCTCCTGCACATGGCCACTCTCAGAAACGTGTTGGTCAAAGTCGGCCCAGACAGAGAAGGCTTCCTGGCAAGTTTGACAAGTAAATTCTCTCCCTGAATCCACAGGTGTTTCTTCCCTGTTACGCAAAATTGACTTTTTCTCTGCACTTTTTCTTTGTGGCTTTTTGCATATAAGTTTGTGCCTAGATAGTTTTTCCTCCTCCACGAATCCCAATCCACAGTTGCAGGTGAAGAAGTCCTTGTAGTCAATTTTTGTCTCCTTGGAGTGCTTGCGGTACATGTGGATGTGCAAGTTGGCTCGAGAAGTCACACTGTGACCACACACGCTGCATGCAAAGTCTGCAGGCTTGTCGTGGACAAAGGTCTGGAGGTGGCGAGCCAGCAAGGGAAAGGAGCCGAACACCCTGAGACAGATGTGGCACACGTGGTCCAGGCTGGAGTCGTCCCTGGAGTCCTTGTCTGCAGGATGTCCCGAGGAGATCCGGTGACTCTTGAGTTCGGCCTGCGAGACGAAGGCGCCGTCGCACGTGGAGCACTTGAAGTCGCTTGCCTTGTGGAGGAGAACCATGTGCTTGGGAAGATAGCCTTCGCTGACTTGGGCTTTGCACACGCCACATTCCACTTTCCTGCAGCCACGTCTGTGGGCATAGAACTTCTGGTTTTGAACATCCGCCATGGTGAAGCCCTTGTTGCAGTGCGGGCAACGTCGGGCAAACTGGGTGTCCGAGTTGTCCTTCACCGAGGCTCTCCATCTCTTCCTAAGAGGTTTATCCTTGATGTTCACAAAGCTCACTGCCTCCTCTTCGCTCTGCTCCTCGTTTGCTGGGCTGTTCTGATCAGGGATGTCAACATGGAAGGACTCGCTGTCATCATCGGAAAATTCTGGGAGCTCCAGCTTAGGCACGGATACATATGGTTCCTTCCTGGAGTTTCTGGTCCTTCCAGAAGTTGCCAGAGGAGAGACGTGATTCTTGGAGGAAGACGTTGACGGAGCAGCCTTGGTGGTTTTCTCCGCCGTCTTCAGTCTGCACCTGTGTGACTGGAGTTGGCTCTGGTCCTTGTACCTCTTCCCACATGGGCAGGTGTACAGACGACTGTCCTCTGACTCGGCGGGTGTGCTCTCCACCTTCCCGTGCTGAACCTCCAGGTGAGACTGCAGCGTTCCTGCATCCGAGAAATTCCTGCTGCACAGATGACACCTGTATCTGCATCTCTCCCTGGACTGTCTCTGTTGCTTCAGTGCAGGCTCTGAAAGATCTTTCTGGAGGTTCTGAGCTGCTCTCCTTCTGGAAGCCCTTGCATTTTGCTGAGGTGTGACCTGGACTGGAGAAGCAGAAGGAGGAGGCGATGACGCCGAAACTGCAGCAGCTGGCGAAGGTGGGGGAGAATGTGGAGGACTGCGGGGTGAAGAGTCCACAATGGACAGCCCCTGAAGACCAGAGAAGCCAGTGCGACCTGAAGGGTTGGGGGTTCGCTTCTGCACTGCCGTGACTCCAGAATCATTGCCGCTGGTGACCAAAATGTCATCCTGAAGCCATTCAGCCTCTGCAGCTGTGGGGTTTCTTGAGTCTGAAAGACAGAGAGAGCGGTGGTTGGATGGATGGATGGATGGATGGATGGATGGATGGATGGATGGATGGATGGATGGATGGATGGATGGATGGATGGATTGATGGAGGATGGATGGATGGATGGATGGATATATGGATGGATGGATATGGATGGATGGTTGGATATATGGATGGATATATGGATTTATGGATGGATGGATGGATGGATATATGGATTTATGGATGGATGGATGGATGGATGGATGGATGGAAGGACGGATGGAAGGACGGACGGACGGATGGATGGATGGATGGCCACTGAACATGAAAATCATTAGAATACTTCTGAGTAAGCAAAAGTTGAGTCATGATGTCCCTATTTTTTCCAGGGGTGTTCAAAACTAGCCCGCCGAGCTAGTTGGACACAAAAGTTACTAGCCCGCAACTTTTTTTACCAGCCCGCCTTCCATACACAGATAATGAAAAACTGAATGCAGTTTCTAAACACACCAACTCAACATGACTTTATTGAAGATGATATGCTATGTATTTTGCACAGTTTGAAATCAACAAAGCATAGTCCAACTTTAAAACCTGGCTAGAAAACTGAAAAATAAATGAATCAATAAAACATCAAAACTTGTTATTCATAGCAACAACAAAGGATTATATTCAGAACTGACTTTAACCATAAATTCAGATTAACAAAACAAAATTCACCCTAGAATCTCACCAGGTAGGAGACTATAAACTGTACAATACTGAGTAGTCATAAAAAAACAATCCAGCTGACTAGATACAAATTCGAATACCTTGTAAACAAGTAAAAATTAACCAACTCAAAGCTGATTAGAAAACTTCACAAAACAGAGGGTTTTCTGGAATTAAATGACAATAAAATGTACAGAACTTAGTAGTAATCAAAAACAATCCAGCTGACTAGAAAACAGTAGAGCCATGTAAGCAATTAAACATGAACCAACTCAAAATTGAGTAGGAAACTCCACAAGCTGAAACATATGGCATTCTGGTATAGAATGGAATGGCACAACTATCTATTATCATGCTTTCTTGATGGTTCCATATCTGATGCAGTGGGTGCAGAACATTAGGTTTTTCGCCGAGTAAAAAAAAAGCCAGTTTCTTTTTCCCCCATCTTCATTGAAGTGCCATTATTCCTTGAACAGTCGACATCTTTTTTCTTCGTATTCCTTGTCCTTCTTCTTCTTTTCTTCATTGGTTTTCTTTTGCTTCTTTTCTGGGGGTGGTGTATTTGCATCGCTAGTACGCACGACAAATGCATCCATCGAGCACGAGTTGAGGACGCTGAAATCTATTTTTAGCTCATTGCGAGCGACGCCGGGACACTCGAGGCTTAACGCGAGATGAAGCGAGACAAAAAACATGGCAGATGCAGCGGCAGACAATATGACTTGATATCCAGTCACGGACAATTGCAAATAGAATCGAAGTGCTCCAATTTTTTTACTCGCCCGTCGGGCGAGTGACTGCAGTTTTAACTAGCCCGATGCAATTTTAACTCGCCTCGGGCGAGCAGGTTTGAACACTCCTGTATTCACCTCTTAAGAAGTGTGTACGGAGACACGGTAGATCTATTCTCATCCCCAACCCACAAATGGAGAGAGTGGTGGAGTGTAAATTATCAAACTAGCACCAGAGGTATTAGCTACAGATTTCATACTCATATAGACCCAATTCCTGGATTACATGTGCATCTTTCAATTTAAATTGGTGGTGGTGGTGGGGGGGAAGAAAGCAATCAACAAAGTTTCCAGCACTAAGTATAGATAACAGAAAGTGCAAGAAAATGGAGAGAGATAAGGGAAAGAGCAGGAGAGAACAACGACACAAAAACACCAGAGAAATACCAGTAGTAGAAGAGCACAAGGGAGGTAACTTTAACTACATGTACTCCATATTATCATCCCAACTTGTAGAAATATGCATCAGAATAACTGTATGCATGCAAAGAAAACCAGCCAGTCAAAGAGTCACTGCACTGTATTCTACAAACAGCCAACATTTCAAAACAGGTCAGGTAAACTCATAAAGCAACCATTTACACCAAGACTTGATCAAAACTTTGCATGTTTTTTTTAAAGTACAGCAACAACAAAAAAGATTGTTATGGTGACGGTATCATGTATTAAAAAAAGGGTTGACAGGTTGGTCTGAACATTTTTTAAATCAAAACTTGTTGTTTATGAAGAAGTCAGATTGAACAAAAATCAGGTTTCTCTTTCACTGGAAGCACTTTTTCTAATGTTAATAATGGATGGATTCCCTGAGTGCTCATGGGATAGGGAAGACGGGTTGGCATTCAGTTTCCTGTTTAAGATCAATTTCTGTCTTTTCTTCTTTTTCTTTTTATTGCATGATCAAAAAAAGTTTAGGTTCGGCAGAAAAGAACCACAACTTTTTTTGGTGTGGCCTAAGGAATTTCAAGACAACACCAATAATGAGAGCTGCTCAGTTAAAAATGTTGACATGAAGGACAGTGATGAAACCATCTGGACAGAGGAAGAATGGCGTGAGGAGTCAGAGAAGATGAATGCATAGGAACAGAAATATGCAGAGAAGATGCAGGAACAGAAGGAGCAGGGGAGCATTAGCAGGAAGAAAAAAAAGGAGTGAGAGAGAAAGAAGGAGAAAAAGGATGAACAGTAGCAGCATAAGGAAGTTTGGTTGTCGGGCTTGCTGCTGTGAGACCAAAAACAAAAAAAGTGGGGTTATGATAACCTGACTGGCCCTTCTTTTTCCTGCTGACCCTAAACTTGTTTGTCGACCATGCCACAAAAAAAGTGGGGTTATGATAACCTGACTGGCCCTTCTTTTTCCTGCTGACCCTAAACTTGTTTGTCGACCATGCCACAAAAAAAGTGGGGTTATGATAACCTGACTGGCCCTTCTTTTTCCTGCTGACCCTAAACTTGTTTGTCGACCATGCCACAAAAAAAGTGGGGTTATGATAACCTGACTGGCCCTTCTTTTTCCTGCTGACCCTAAACTTGTTTGTCGACCATGCCATCAAAAAAGTGGGGTTATGATAACCTGACTGGCCCTTTGTTTTTCCTGCTGACCCTAAACTTGTTTGTCGACCATGCCATCAAAAAAGTGGGGTTATGATAACCTGACTGGCCCTTTGTTTTTCCTGCTGACCCTAAACTTGTTTGTCGACCATGCCACAAAAAAGAGGGGGGAAAAAAGAGAGAGAAAAAAAAGAAGAGAGAAATGGCCAGTAACCAATGAACTGCAAGCTGTTCATCTTCCCTGCCCTGGAACACTCAGAAAATCCTCTATAAAAGTTTTAAAAAAATTATTCTCAGTGAGAGAAAGTTTGGTTTATGTTCAATCTGACCTTTTCTAAAAAGTAAGAAAAGAAAAGAAAAGAAAAAGTTTAGGTCAACCTACTGACCCTTTAGGGGGATTTTTTTCTTCACGTTACTTCAACCACAACTTTTTGTTTTCCTAATCTTCATGAACTCTGTCATCACTCTCATCACCACTGTCACTGAAATCCTCATTAAAATTGTCACTGACACTGAAATCCTCATTGACATTGACACTGTCTCTGAAATCCTCATTGACATTGACACTGTCTCTGAAATCCTCATTGACATTGTCACTGAAATCCTCATTGACATTGTCATTGTCACTTACATCCTCACTGACATTGTCATTGTCACTGAAATCCTTATTGACATTGTCACTGAAATCCTCATTAACATTGTCACTGTCGTTGAAATCATTGACACCATCGCTGTCATTGAAATCATTGTCATTGTCACTGTCATTGAAATCATTGACATCGTCACTGTCATTGAAATCATTGGCATTGTCGCTCTCATTGAAATCATTGACATTGTCACTGTCATTGAAATCACCGACATTGTCACTGTCATTGAAATCATTGACATTGTCACAGAAATAATTAATCACACACCTGAGCTGGACTGCGAGGGTTGTTCTTCACAACTGGAGGTTTGGGGCCCAGTTCCAGCTTCACCTGTAAAAATAAGGTAAACCTTCAGGTACTGCACTGTACTACCATTTCCACAGAGCATGTTTTCTTCCTTTTATCTTTCTTCATACACCGTTACTCTATACATTATATAGTTTTCAACATCTTACAGAGAAATCAACGCTCAACAACACATGAAAAAACTATTGGGAGTGGTGGTGCAGCTGGTGGTGGTGTTGGCAATGGTGATAGCAGAAGTGGTGTGGTGGTGGTGGTGGTGTGGTGGTGATGGTGACCATGGTGTTGGTGGTGATGATGGTGGTGATAGCAGAAGTGGAGTGGTGGTGGTGGTGGTGGTGATGGTGTGGAGATGGTGTTGGTAGTGGTGGTGGTGGCAGAAGTGGTGATGGTGGTGGTGGTGGTGGTGGTGGTGGTGGTGGTTGGTGGTGATGGTGATGGTGGTGGTGGTGGTGGCAGAAGTGGTGGTGGTGGTGGTGGTGGTGGTGGTGGTGGTGGTGGTGGTGGTGGTGGTGGTGGTGGTGGTTGGTGGTGATGGTGGTGGTGATAGCAGAAGTGGAGTGGTGGTGGTGATGGTGATGATGGTGTGGTGATGGTGTAGGTAGTGATGGTGGTGGTGGCAGAGATGGTGTGGTGGTGGTGGTGGTGTGGTGATGGTGTTGGTAGTGGTGGTGGTGATGTTGGTGGTGGTGGTGGTGATGGTGGCCATGGTGTTGGTAGTGATGGTGGTGGTGGCAGTGGTGGTGGTGTGGATGGCATGGTAATGGTGTTGGAGGTGGTGGTGGAGGTGGTGGTGGTGATGGTGGTAGCAAGGATGAAGTGGTGGTGGCAGAGGTGGAGTGGTGGTGGTGGTGGTGGTGTGGTGATGGTGTTGGTAGTGGTGGTGGTGATGTTGGTGGTGGTGGTGGTGATGGTGGCCATGGTGTTGGTAGTGATGGTGGTGGTGGCAGTGGTGGTGGTGTGGATGGCATGGTAATTGTGTTCAGACATGGGACAAGGGAATTGTGAAAAATACTGAAACTGAAGGCGCGAAGCGCCGAACCGACGGCGCAACGCGCCAAGCAAGCTAGGGGGGTCCGGGGGCATGCCCCCCCGGGAAATTTTTTTAATAGGGGAAGCCAAATGGTGCAATCTGATGCAATCTGAGCAGGAAAATTAACTTTCTAGGCTGTTCACTGAAACAGCTACAGTACAAAAAAAAGTAATTTTTTTAAGTACTCACCCAAAATCACAAGTCTGTTTTAGATTGATCTCTGCCATCAATAGTTGTGTGTTGGGTGTGCAAATACCAAACAATTGTACATAGAAAAGTCAGTTCATTTTGTGACTGTTTATTCTTCATTTCATTGATACTCTGGGAAGTTTGCTGAAGAAATCCCTCAGGTCACCACTGGAAATCTGCCTTTTCTTTGCTGGGGCCGGCACCACATTAGCTTCACTCACGGGCACAGATGACGATCTTTTGTTGATGGGGGTCTGCACCACCTTCATGGCGGAAGAAGAGGCCACCTTGGGAATACAAAACCCCGGAGACACACCATTAGCAGTGACTGGAGGTACAGTTTCCCGTCTCGAAGCACTGTCCACAGCTGATGTGGAGGGTGTGGGAGTCTGCAGCTTATTTTTAGAAGAAGAGGCTACCTTGCGGCTCTATGATTTCCGAGCAAAAGCAATGTGGGATGGTCTACGACTTCGGCCATCAACTGGAACCGTAGCATGATGAGGTACAACACGGGTTGATCTCCAGGGAGTTCCAGTGGCTGCCGAATCTTTGGGTCCGCAGACGGCGTTGTTCGATGCAAATCCAATTTCAGTGCGTGTTTGTTGGTGGTGAGATGCTTTACCAACGCAGACTTTCCATTTGTCCCGTAATTGATGATTCCTTTCTCGCACCACTTGCAAATGGCTTCTCCAGGCACGTCGATTTTTGCGATGGAATCGCCGATCAACTGGGATCTCTCCTTGCCCTTGTATTTCACTACAACTCTCTCCGACAGCCATTGCGCTTTCCATTTGTTTTTCACACTGTCAACCTTGTCGATGTTCGCGGACTCAACACTTTCATTTTCCGTCAACACTCGATAGGAGTAAATCGCCATTTTGACTGCTTCGACTTCACAACTGCACAAGCGCTCGGAGAATCCGAAAACGAGTATTTTCAGTTTCGGCATAGATCGGCAATGATCATGACCAATCAAAACGAGAGCAAAGTTTGGATAAATGACGTCCCAGTACTTCGTGAAACATGACGGAACGACCCGACAACCGAACTTGCAAAGGCGCCAAAGTTCACCCTACCCCCCCCCCCCCCCCCCCCTTTTTCTCTTCGGATTTGCGTCGATCTCAGAAATGACCCATTGACTTTTAAAAAATACGGAAATCAGTATAAATACGGATCAGTCCCATGTCTGTGTGTTGGAGGTGGTGGTGGAGGTGGTGGTGGTGATGGTGGTAGCAAGGATGAAGTGGTGGTGGCAGAGGTGGAGTGGTGGTGGTGGTGGTGATGATGGTGGTGGTAATGATGGTATTGTGATGATGTTGGTAATGATGGTGGTGGTGACAGAGGTGGTGTGATGGTGGTGGTGGTGGTGTGGTGATGATGGTGACCATGGTGTTGGTAGTGATAGTGATGGTGGTGGCAGAGGTGGAGTGATGGTGGTGATGGTGGTGTGGGAATGGTGTTGGAGGTGATGGTGGTAGCAAAGATGAAGTGGTGGTGGTGGTGGTGATGGCAGTGATGGTAATGGCAGTAGTGGTGGTGGCAATAAAACCCTCACGATAACTGTAGTGTGCTGTGTTGTCAGCAAGGGCCCTTAAGAAATAAATGCAATAGAGCAATAATGTCATCCCTAAAAAGCAGCCACACATACATGCACTCATGTGTATGCACCTATGCACACATGCATGCACACAAGCACAAATGCATGCACACACATACACAAACATGCACTCACGCAAGCATGCATGCACACACACACATTTACACACACACACACACTCACACACACACACACACACACACACACACACACACACACAAATAGACACACACACATACATAAACAGACACACACATACACACACACACAGGCACACAACCACTCACACACGTAAACACACACACAGACACACACACACACACACACACACACACACAAACACACACACACACACACGTAAACACACAGACACACCTGGCTGGCTGCGAGTGACGTTGCTGGACACCGAGGCATCGTGCTGCTTGCACAACTCCACACACCGCACCAGCGTCAGACGCGGCTCTTGCAGAAGCCGTCCTCGCAGCCCTCCGTCGCTCACGCCCACCACGATCCTGTCTCGAATCAGACTGTCCTGCTGGAAGTCGAAGCTGCAGCACGAGGACAGCGTCTGCAGACTCTCCAGGAAACTGCCGAAGCTCTCCTTGGCCTCTTGTCGACGAATGTTGAACAGGTACCTCGCGTACACTTCTCCGTCCTGGACGTCAGGACGCATTCCGAAGTGGACTTGAGTGGTGAGATTGGCCTCCGTGGCTTCATCGGGAAGATGTTTCCGACGAAAGGTTTCCAGACCAGGGAGAGAGACATTCTGAGAGGGAGGGATCGTTGCAGTATCGTGTTTCGGCACAACGCTGGTGCCTGACGCAGACTGAGCACAGTCCTCGTTTCCATCCATCGCAAACTAGACAGCGTGGGTTTCGATGTATTGTTTGAATATTCAAAACACTATTCAAAAGCGAGCGTTTGCACGCAAGGGCTCTGTTGAAACACTCTAACTTTTATTGTTGTCTGTAGCAGTTGTCCCAGATACGATCACTCGGTCCTGATCAGACTACCTCGGCAGCATTTCGGGTGCGCATCTAACGTAAAACTTTACTTTGCCATGCAAAGTTGGCAAAAGTTCACTACATCACTTCGATTGTCTTCTTCTACCTGTGCATCATAGACATACATCCGATTTCCACAGACAAAACAGAGCATTTATTGTGCAAGCTCGTCGCTGTGACCATCTCTTCGACGAGTGGACGCCATGATGCAGTTACGCCGACGCTGTCATTTCCGTTTTTATGTTTAGATTCTCCATTCAGGTCCTTTTTACATTAAAAATATGAGTTTTGAAAACAATGCTTTAAAAAATTATCATTATGTTTGTTAACGTTGAAAAGGCTTGACTCTTTTGAATCGCCTAACACCTCTTTAATGGAGAGATTTCCTTAGAATTGGAGACCATCTACCTGAGACCAACTATGAGCAACTAACGAGAATGCATATACAT
>JAWQFJ010007180.1:15000-26738 GCA_034096865.1 Theodoxus fluviatilis
ATTCCAAAATTGGAGCTCCCTGATTTCTCAGACAGTAACAGTGGGACTTTCCATGTCACCATTCCAGATGGCATTGGTCCTGTAAAAAAAGAGAGTCCCGACGAAGAACTCCAAAATTCCGAGGACAAGTTTGTCCGTCACTGCTCTCACTGCAAGAAGGGATTCACTGCGGCAGATGTCCAAAGCCGGAACTTTTACTCTCACCAGCGACGGTGCTTGAAAGCTGAGTGCACGGTCTGCAAAGCCACCATCAGTGCAACCTATATGGCGACGCACATGGTGCGTCTGCACAAGTCCAGTGCATTCACATGCAGAACTTGCAGCAGTGTCTTTGTCTCGCAGTCAGAGCTCAAGAGTCACTGGGTCTCCTCGGGACACCCTGCCAATGAGGAGTACCGGGACGACTCCAGCCTGGACCACGTGTGCCACATCTGTCTCAGGGTGTTCGGCTCCTTTCCCTTGCTGGCTCGCCACCTCCAGACCTTTGTCCACGACAAGCCTGCAGACTTTGCATGCAGCGTGTGTGGTCACAGTGCCGCTTCCCGTGCCAACTTGCACGTCCACATGCAGGAATGTCATTGCAAGGGAATGAAGAGTGACCTGGATGACTTTTTCACCTGTGACTGTGGGATAGGCTTCATGGAGAAGGAAAAGCTGTCCAGACACAGACCCATTTGTAAAAGGTCCCAGAGAAAAAGTGCAGAAGACACACAGACTAAATTGTTTGATGGTGCAGACGCGTTGTCCGCAAACTCAGGAAGATCGTTCTCTTGCCCAACATGTCTGCATGCTTTCCCAGTCTGGTCTGACTTTGACAGACATTTGGAGGAGAGCGGCCATGGGCAGGAGGAGTGGAAAGGAGGGAGTGACAGAGAGATGGACAGACAGGACAGAGAGACGTACACATGTCGGCTGTGCCAGGCCAAGTTCCATGACAAGGACGACCTGACGCGGCACCTTCTGGGAGAGGCGCACCAGGGAGACCTGGGCAGTCTGCAGTGCGCTGTCTGCAAGAAACTCTTTGCCAACGACAAAGCTCTCCAGACTCACAGACAGACTCACTTCCAGGACGGTGACTGCCAGAGAAAATTTTGGCATAACAATGAGAAAGGATCTACCACTTCCAGATTCTCAAAGCCTGAACCAACATCCCCTCATCACCACAGAGATGGGATGATCTTTGTTGGTGTAGAAGATCATCTGGATGACAGCTCTGGTCAGGAGGATGACAGTCTCCAGGAAGGAAAGACAGATGGCATTGTCCGTCAGTGTCCCTTCTGCAACATGGGTTTCACCAGGGAAGATCTGCGCAACCAGGAGTTTAAAGCCCACAAGCGCAGCTGCAAAAAGTTTGCATGCAGCGTGTGCAGTGAGATCTTCCCTGACAGACCATCTCTAGAGGAGCACCTTGAGGGCACCGGACACGAGCAGATATTCTCTGCCGACGAGGAGGACCTGGATGGAGAGGAAGGCAGCTCCGGGAAGGAGGTGCATCCATGTCTGCTGTGCAATGAAACATTCTCCACCAAGCGTCGGCTGAACAAGCACATGTTTGGCCTCGCCCACCAGGAAGACCCTAGCAACCCCCAGTGCCATATTTGTCAGAAAGTCTTCAAGAAGAAGGGAACGCTCAGAGATCACCTGCAAACCCACTCAGAGGAGCGACCATTTGTGTGTGAGGTCTGTGGAAGAGGCTTCAAGAAGTCTTCAGATCTCTGCAGCCACCGTTACATTCACACCGGTCTGCAGGCCTGCAAGTGCGAGTTCTGCGGGAGAGAGTTCCGGCAGAAAGCCTACCTGAAGAAGCATCGAAGACTGCACACTGGGGAACGACCCTATCAGTGCCACCTGTGCGGGCGCCGGTTCCACATCAACTCTCACCTGCGGATGCATGTTCGGCTGCACACTGGAGAGCGTCCGTACAAGTGTGACACCTGCGGAAAGTCCTTCATCAAACTGAGCCACCTGAAAGGTCACACAGCGATGCACACGGACGAACGACCTTGGCCTTGCAGCACGTGTGGGAAGGCCTTCAAGACTCAGATACAGGTGAAGGCGCACGAGTTTCTCCACACCGGCATCAAAAAGTTTGTGTGCCAGGCTTGCGGAATGAGCTTTGCCCGGTCTGGCAACCTGTACCAGCACATGCGCAAGTACCACTCCGACATGGCTCGGACGCTCCACCCAAAGAGATCCAAGCAGTCTGCTGCTGTCAGTGGATCAGCTGCCACACCATCCCACCCCTCTCTACTTCCCCCTCCATCCATTCCCCCTCCATCCATTCCCCCTCCATCCCTTCCTCCTCTCCCTCCCCCTTCATCCCTTCCTCCTTTCCCTCCCTCTCCATCCCTTCCTCCTCTCCCTCCCCCTCAATCCATCCCCCCTCCCCCTCCTCCAGTCAATCCAGCTACATTCCAACCATCATGGCTGTCTGTTCCAATGAGTTCCACCATTACACAGCATGATATGCCCTTATAGGGATTGCCGGTTGTTGATGAATATGTAGTAGTGAGTGATGAATATGCATCAATAATCTTGGGTGCTTTTTGTTTTTTCTCCAGATTTTTGTTATTTGTAACTGTGACAGTTGTTGTGAAATAAGCACTTTTGTTCTTACAGAGCATTTATTTAACAGTAATTTCAAGTATTGACAATTTTTTGTTGTTGCAAACAGTAAAACTTCATTTTGTTTTTTTAATGTCTAAGTAAGAATGAAGCCTAATTAATATACCATCTCTGACATCGGAGTGTGTACGATGTGCTTGTACTTTGCAAAAGATATTGCAAAAGATAATAATTTTTGACTCACATGCGAAGCAAAAGTGAGTCTATGTACTCACCCGTGTCGTCCGTCCGGGCGTCCGGGCGTCCGGGCGTCCGTGAAAAACTTTAACGTTGGATTTTTCTCGGAGACTATTAAATCTATCAACACCCAATTTGGCATGATGGTGTATGATGACAAGGCCTCAAAAAACATACATAGTGACTTGTCCTTGCTTCAAGGTCAAGGTCGCAGGGGCCATAAATGTTGTCTAAAAAACAGTCATTTTTCACATTTTCTCAATTTTCTCTAAAGTTTTTGAGATTGGATACCTCACCTATTTATGGTATATAGGGCAAAGTAAGCCCTATCTTTTGATACCAGTTTGGTTGACCTTGCTTCAAGGTCAAGGTCACAGGAGCTCTTCAAAGTTGGATTGTATACATATTTTGAAGTGACCTTGACCCTGAACTATGGAAGATAACTGTTTCAAACTTAACAATTATGTGGGGCACATGTTATACTTTCATCATGAGACACATTTGGTCACATATCATCAAGGTCAAGGTCACTTTGACCCTTATGAAATGTGACCAAAATGGGGTATGAACCACTAAAAGTGACCATATCTCATGGTAGAAAGTGCCAATAAGCACCATTGTGCTTCCTATGTCTTGAATTAACAGCTTGTGTTGCATGACCTTGGATGACCTTGACCTTGGGTCAAGGTCACATGTATTTTGGTAGGAAAAATGTGTAAAGCATTTCTTAGTGTATAATGTCATTGGTAGGTTTAGTTGTTTGACCTTGACCTTGAAGGTCACCTGAAGGTCAATGTCATGTAAAGGTCAAGGTCAAGCATGTGAGTCGTATGGGCTTTGCCCTTCTTGTTTAAATTATAATTTTGCATTATCGGTTGTGAGTTTATCCCTC
The DNA here is from genome assembly GCA_034096865.1 of Theodoxus fluviatilis. Lineage (NCBI taxonomy): Eukaryota > Metazoa > Mollusca > Gastropoda > Cycloneritida > Neritidae > Theodoxus > Theodoxus fluviatilis. The sequence continues at coordinate 18,695 of JAWQFJ010007180.1, forward strand.
TTGGTACAAAATATTTATACAGAATGTTGTTGGGCACTGGATGGCTAGTGATGACAATAGGTGCCAAAGCACAAAATTATTTGCAATTAAATGATGACAGCTTCTGTGAGAATTGTTGTGTTGTTTGTGATTTTGATTTATGCATATGGTCTTACATTTTTTCCTGTCTGTCCAATGCAGGGCTTTGGCTTTGTATGTTAAACGCATGTAAATGTGGAAGGTTAACGAAGAAATGTTCTAAAGCCTCCATGATACATTTGAAGCACCGAAATCCATACTGCTACACTCGTCACCATCACAACACCTGCTACTGAGACAAGCAAAAATATTCATGAGCACGAGGCCCAGCATGCAACTGGTTTCTTGCTACAGCCTGGTCTCTAGGGTTCCATGCTATGACAGTCTGTATTTGCCTGGGGGTCCAGTCCAGTAATTAGAGTGGTTGCTGGCTGCAGCAGCTGGCATTCACAGCTGTGCTGGTCCTTGAGCGGCTTCCTTGGGCAAGGGGCTTCGCCTGCATCGTCTCTCCTACCTGGGAGTTGAAACAATTACTGGGTCCTGCACAGAGGCGACCGGAGGTGATCTTCACAAGAGGATTTTTTTTCCGCTTGAAGATGGAAAAAACTTGAACAAAGTTATTGATTTTATCTATATATTCTTTTTTATCATCATCATCATCATCATCATCATCATCGTCGTCGTCGTCGTCGTCAATGTCGTCGTCATTGTTGAATGTTGATATATATAGCACCAATTTCAGAACACCACTGAAAGGTGCTGCACAGAGTCGCCGAGAGAAGAGAAAAGTTTTCAACTTCTTTTTGAATGCATAGAGAGTGACTGGGATGCCAAGCGGAAGACCATTCCACAGTCTCGGTGCTGAGCTCCCATGGTCCCACAACTGCTCGGAGATAAATAGATAAATAATTAAATAGTTAAATGCCTACCAATATCTCAACACATTACTTTAGTGTATTGCCCTAACATGCAGCTGTGTTTGATAATAACCCTCCTACCCCTCCCTTCACCCCACCCCCCCTCCCACCCCTCTATTCCCTCACTCCCTTTTACCCAGTAGTTAAATCAATGGAACTACTTCATTTTTGATTTCGCACAGAAGGAGATATTAGTTAAATTAGTTAATATTTGTGTATGTTTGTGTGTTTGTATTTTCATATATGTATCCACTTCTTCTTTAATAAACATTTTGAAACTTAAAATAGAAAATTAAAAAGAATTTGAAAACTGCTCGGAGAGCAGGCAAGCAGTTCAGTGTGCTGGTATATATGTGAGTACACTTTTCAAGTGCTCAACTCCACCCTATCAGAGGTGCTCACAATTCAGAGAGAAAGAAAGTCTTCAGTTATTTCTTGATTGATCTTATAGAGACTCTCATTTTCACAGTTCCACAGGAATCTTTTTCCAGATAACAGCTTCATTGCAAGATAATGTGGTGGTGTGAATGTTTTGGTGGTGGAGGTGGTTGTAGCAGTGGATACACCAATAGTAAAGATGGAAGTGGTGGTGGTGGTTGTAGCAGTGGATACACCAATAGTAGAGATGGAAGTGGTGGAGGTGGTTGTAGCAGTGGATACACCAATAGTAGAGATGGAAGTGGTGGTGGTGGTTGTAGCAGTGGATACACCAATAGTAAAGATGGAAGTGGTGGTGGTGGTTGTGGCAGTGGATACACCAATAGTAAAGATGGAAGTGGTGGTGGTGGTTGTGGACATGTTGACATGATAGCATGGTGAAGGCAGCTGTGTGAGTGGTGATGTTAATAGTGGTGCAGCAGTAGGTGCTGTTGGTGATAACAGTGGTGTCAGTAAAGGATGGACCAAGCTGCCCAGTGGTCAGGGGGTAAATGGTCAAGGGGTTTGAGACCCAGACTTTGGTGCTGAGTTGCTGTGTAAAACCAAACCTTTTCAGTTTACCCTTTTTTGCCAGCTGTGACGGCATTAGAGACGCTGTTGCTGTTGATGGTAGACTGCTGTGGTTGTGGCAATTGTGCTAGTAGTAGTAGTGGAGGTATGGGGGCGGCAGCTCTGAACAATTAGTACTCCATTTCACCTGCGGAATGTTTCTGTACAGCCAGGACAAGTGCAGACAATGTCAGGCTGTCTGTGCACCACACCCTCATGCTGTCAGTCCCAGTCACAGCAGATGACGTCTCATTGCACATAGCAATGGCTACTATGCAAGCAAAAATAAGGATGCATTGCTTATGCTAGGAACCTTGCAAGATCTTGCAAGGGCTAGGCCGGTGTCAACATGATGAAAGCAAACGGAAAGGCAGTCAAATGTTTTATACGTGTTGACATGGGCTCATTATTTGCCAACTAAGTGGGCTAAGCAATGCACTCCTGAACACGGATAGGGTGAAATAAGGGAGGTAATTAGAGGCTGATGTATTAAATTACCTCCCCCTTGACCAGAATTTCTCAATTGTTTCATTGTTCAAGACTCAGAAAGTGAACGTGGATGATTATCAAAAGGATTTCTAGAGCATGCCAGGGAAGCACCTATATAACATTTCAATTTGCTACTAACAGATGCTTTTACTCTTTATGTCCTTTGTACGAGGATAACAACTGTAGTGCTCTGTTATCTTCACTGTGCATGTGTAAGTGTGTGTGCATACAAGCATGTGTGTGTGTCGGTGTGCATGCACAAGCACACACATGAACATACACCTACACGTGTGAGTGTGAATGCTCACATGCACACACAGCCATACACACATGTATATGTGCAAACCAATAACATGCACACAAACTAGGCTTTTTGATGCAGAATTTATTGGTGAGAAGTGTAGTGGGTACACCCAATATAGAGGAAATCAGTTTGATGCTATGATACACATCTGAACACAACCTTGCTCACAATATTATTTTCTTTCTACAATTCTGAATAACTTTATTTAAATAAATACAAAAATAATTTCAAACTCATTTCTAATAAAGACATGAAAAGATGCATGCAAACACACATGTACGTGTACACATACCCACACACTCTCTCTCACACACACACATACATGCACATACACACATGCACACATACGACCATTTATGCAACAATTAAAAAACTTGCAAGATATTTATGCAACCAAGTTGGGTACATTTCATTTACAAATTTATACAAGATGGGAGTCAAAATGGAGGAACACTCCAAATGTACAAATAGCAATCATCAAAATTCACAATGGGTAGAGAAACTCATAAAAATAATATTACAGGATGGACAGAAAACTGAAACCAACCGAATAAGAGATTCGCTCTCAGTTCTCTGTCATAGCTAAAAATAGATATATAAATATATTTCTGAGAATTGTTTTCAAGTTTCTACTCCAGAACTGAACACCCTGCATTGGACAGACACAAAAAGTTCAGGGCTTCCGACTAGGATTGAACTTGTGACCTCCTCATGACTGTCTGCATGCTCTAACCACTGAGTTCCAAAGGTCCTTGACAAAGCCTGTCTGCATCGCCAGTTGACAGACATCGCTTATTTTGTCATTGTTTTTGGCCTTGGAATCTAAACAATGTCTGCTGGTTTTTCTTGGCATACAGGTCTATTACTTGTTAAAGAACCATTTTTGGAATAATCTGCAATGTAGTAACACTTCTGTAGCTTCTTTTTCGCCACATTAAATTTCTTCTTGACAAAAAGTCAAACGCAGTCTTTGAGGTCAGGTTCAAATCAATGCTTTCTCTTTTGTCTTTGTGCATTTCCATCAAGATAACCCCACTGCTGTTGAGTAAACCTTCAAGATAAGAAAAGTAAACATTTTCAATTCCATCATAGTATAAAACCAGATATATATGTGATCAGAAAAACAAACAAGCAAACAAAAACAAACTAGAAATTAAATGTTCTGTCAACTTGCAAGAATTTCAGCTTCACTTTCAAGAACCTGCATTTCCTGCCAATGTTTGACATCCTCAACTGAAACTTAAAAAAAATTCTTACCACAGAGAACTTCCATGTGAAGTTTTACTATGCCCTGCTCGATGAGAAAATCAGTTCAGGACTCCATAAACTGACATACTGATGTCCAGAAGCAGGTTATGATGACCAGTCTCATCAATTTGTATTGCTCATCACATACCACCATCATGGAAAGTTTCATACACTTGAGCCACATAGTTCAAGAAAAATACAAGATATGGGTGGTTAACCCATCTGTTGGATGACCATCAGAGGCGATGACGTCGCTAGTGCACTCTTTGTTGATGGGCGCGGGACATCAGTCCCATCCTGAGTGCACACACTCTGGGGCAGTGGCGGCACTGGAAGGAGGCTGCGGGCAGTGCAGATGCAGAGGCGTTCCTGCGATGCCTGGCAGCAGTTATCTTTTTTTGGCGGAGCTCTTCAAACTTCTTGATGGCCATGTTGGTTGCTGCAAGCCAGCCAGATCTGTCCTGGGCACTGTATTCCAGCTCTGCAGCAGCAACATCTGCATATTTAATGTTCTCCTTGACACAGTCTTTGTAGTGCTTCACTGGTCGCCCATGGTTTCTGTGTCCCTGCTCAAGTGTCCAGCGGAGGAGCTGACGTGGGATGCGGGAGCTGACGTGGGATGCGGGAGCTGACGTGGGATGCGGGAGCTGACGTGGGATGCGGGAGCTGACGTGGGATGCGGGAGCTGACGTGGGATGCGGGAGCTGACGTGGGATGCGGGAGCTGACGTGGGATGCGGGAGCTGACGTGGGATGCGGGAGCTGTCCATGCGAATCACATGGCTAATCCATGCTATACAATATACAGACTAAGCTTAGGAATGCAGGATTTATAAGATTTACAGACCAGCCTTTCCATGACTAAAAATTCATTCTCTGCCTTTCTCATAGAGCATGCCAAAAGTTTGACATGATGGTAAAGTTACCAGGAACATATAACACTTCCCGTAATGCACACGGTAAAATAAGATAAAATCTACACTACAGCACTTATCAAAGAGGGGGAAGACAGACACATCAAAGCAATGACATGAATCTTAATGCTTGAATAAGCACCTACACTGATTCATGCATATTCAATGGATATTCATCAGCTGCATGCTTGAAAGAAATAAAAACCGCTGGCGCTGAACCTCCAGGTTTTGGCATTTAAGAAAAGATTGGGTTCGAACCCGCAACCTCTCGAGAAAAGAGGTGGAAAACACACATAAAAACACAACAAAACCACAACCTCTCGAAAAAAGAGAAGAAAAAAAAAGTTTCAGCGCAGAATCAAACCTGGTCATGCATGACCAAGAGTCGAACGCTCTACCAGCTGAGCCATTAGAGAATTGCAATGACGGAGTGTTTGTAAAGCATGTAAATCCATTTCTAAGCTATCGGCCCAGGAACAATCAACCATATATTTTAAACATGATGGATAGGTTCAGGAAGCTCCTATTATGACATGCTTTGCTTTCCTTTGGCATGTCATAAACGCTGAATTAACACTCCGGCACCGGATCGGCAGCAAAAATACGCTTGACATCCACACGCAACGATTACACCGAGACCGCGCAATCGAGCGATTTTCACTTACGTGAAGCGAGGTCAGAATTTAGAGTTACGGCCCTTTTCAGAGCCATGGCAACAACGCTTCCACGTGTAGTCTATGCGTGAGACCTGCCTGTCGGATTTTAAAATATAGGAGCTTTCCCGACCTACTGATGCATTCAACATACAGCTTTGAGAAATTAATGCTGTTCATGGCTTACATTTTCTTTGGATGGGGTTTCTAGTATCCCGAAATACAGCGTTTTCTGTGCAAACATGCACGCAACGAAGCGGTGGTGCAGATTCTTTGCCGCGTACGTATATCTGCGTTGACCTGCATTCGATGTGTAAAAAGTTGAAACTTTCCCGACCTACTGATGCATTCAGCATACAGCCTTGATAAATTAATGCTGTTCATGGCTTAGTTCGGTCCCGGAAAATCCTGTTTCTTCGCAGAAAACGCCGTTGTCGTGCTCGGAGAAAAAAAAATGGCCGCCGTAATATTATTTACACGCGTTTAGGCTCTATCGGACCTCGGAGGTGCGATAACTTTATACGCGAAAATTCGTATAGGATAGGCCGTAACTCTAAATTCTGACCTCGCTTCACGTAAGTGAAAATCGCTCGATTGCGCGGTCTCGGTGTAATCGTTGCGTGTGGATGTCAAGCGTATTTTTGCTGCCGATCCGGTGCCGGATCGAGAGCAAAATCTGCTTGCAAACGGGTATGTATATAGGCGCCTTAAAATCCCCCTTCCTTCCCGGTCTTAAAAAAGTTTGGAAACCCACCCCCCCAAAAAAATGAACTGATCCGCCCCTGAGGATAAACGCGATTAGTCCACTAAACGGACCGACGTGCATACAGGCCCTGGACGCCTAAGCAAGCCGAAGAATTCTATTCTATTCTATTCTATTCACCCTCCTTCAAAAATCTCCTCGCAAATGACGTCACATTATTCGACGTCAAATGATAACGTCACAGATTTTGCAAAATGGAGTCTGTTGAATCGTTTTCAGTGAAACACCAAAATGTAAAAAAGTCACTTTCTTTTCAAACCTCGATTCTGAAAATTTGATAATATTGAATGGGACCTAACTTCCAGTCAGTGTGCAAAATCTCAAGGAAATCCGTCCAGTAGTTTTTGAGATATAGGCCGTGGAGACGGGACAGACACACAGACACACAGACAGATAAAGTCTGTAGGACCTCCAGTAAACCTGGAGGGATAAATTTACATGTCATGTCGAGGGCGAGAAAAGCTCATTGGAACAGACAGCCACGATGGCTGAAACGTCTCAGCATTCATTGGAGGAGGGGGAGGGGGGAGAGAGAGGGGAGGGGGAGGAGGTGGGGGGATGGGGGGCTGAGAAGGCAATACATTGCCAACAGAGGACTGTCTGGATCTTTTAGGGCAGACGATGCGCGCCATGTCGGGGTGGTACTTGCGCATGTGCTGGTACAGACTGCCTGACCTGGCAAAGCTCATCCCGCAAGCCTGGCACACAAACTTCTTGATGCCGGTGTGGAGAAACTCGTGGGCCTTGACCTCAATCCTGGTCTTGAATGCCTTGCCACAGGTGCTGCATGGCCATGGACGCTCGTCTGAATGCGTGGCCTTGTGTCCCTTCAGATGGCACAGCTTGACGAAGGTCTTCCCACAGGTGTCACACTTGTACGGACGCTCCCCCGTGTGCAGACGGATGTGCATGAGCAGGTGGGAGTTGATGTGGAACCGGCGCCCGCACAGGTGGCACTGGTAGGGTCGTTCCCCGGTGTGCAGCCTTCGATGCTTCTTCAGGTAGGCTTTCTGGTGGAACTCCTTCCCACAGAACTCGCACTTGCAGTTCTGCAGACCGGTGTGGATGAGGCGGTGGCTGCAAAGAATGGCCCACTTCTTGAAGCCTCTTCCGCAGACTTCGCAGACGAACGGTCGCTCCTCCGAGTGGCTCTGTAAGTGCTCTCGAAGTGACCCCTTCCTCTTGAAGACCTTGTGGCAGATGTGGCACTGACGACTGCTGGGATCTTCCCGGTGCACGGGTCCAACCATGTGTCTGTTCAGCTGTCGCTTGGTGGGGAAGCTCTTGTTGCAGAGAGGACAAGGATAAACCTCTTTCCAGGAATTGCTGTCATCCACATACATTTCAGCTGGAAATTTCTGCTCATGTCCAGTTTTCTTTGCATGTCTGGCCATGGATGACCTGTCTGGGAAGATCTCGCTGCACACGCTGCACGCAAACTGCCTGCAGCTGCTCTTGTGGGCCTCGAACTTGTGGCTGTGCAGGTCATCCTCCGTGAAACCCAGGTTGCAGTAGGGACACTGACAGACGATGCCATCTGCTTTGCCGTCATGGAGACTGCCACCAAAAATATTTTCCACAGCGACAGAATCTTTGGAAGACATCTGCTCTCCTTGGTGCCGAGCTGATTTCGATAGAGGCTTTGTAGACTGGGAAGGGGTGGGTCTCTTCTCATTGCTGATCTGGGATTTTCTCTGGCCGTCACTATCCTGGAAGTGAGTCTGTCTGTGAGTCTGGAGAGCTTTGTCATTG
>JAWQFJ010007181.1:0-12500 GCA_034096865.1 Theodoxus fluviatilis
GCAGAGGCATGATCTCATAGGGGCTGCAGAGGCATGATCTCATAGGGGCTGCAGAGGCATGATCTCATAGGGGCTGCAGAGGCATGATCTCATAGGGGCTGCAGAGGCATGATCTCATAGGGGCTGCAGAGGCATGATCTCATAGGGGCTGCAGAGGCATGATCTCATAGGGGCTGCAGAGGCATGATCTCATAGGGGCTGCAGAGGCATGCTCTCATAGGGTATGCTGAGGCATGATCTCATAGGGGCTGCAGAGGCATGATCTCATAGGGGCTGCAGAGGCATGATCTCATAGGGGCTGCAGAGGCATGATCTCATAGGGGCTGCAGAGGCATGATCTCATAGGGGCTGCTGAGGCATGATCTCACAGGGGCTGCAGAGGCATGATCTCATAGGGGCTGCAGAGGCATGATCTCATAGGGGCTGCTGAGGCATGATCTCATAGGGGCTGCAGAGGCATGATCTCATAGGGGCTGCAGAGGCATGATCTCATAGGGGCTGCAGAGGCATGATCTCATAGGGCCTGCTGAGGCATGATCTCATAGGGGCTGCTGAGGCATGATCTCATAGGGGCTGCAGGCAAGCCATTGACTACCAAGGTGGCTCTGGATTTGCAAATTACTTCCTTGCAATGCAGCACCACCAGAGGACAGGAATTTCATGCTTGCAGAAAATGGAAATAAAGACAGGTCTTATAAAAGAAACTACTGAACAGAATTTCTTTGTGCCATTACTTCCTACACAACACATTGGCAAAGTCTCACAGATATACACAGGTAATCAAATAGTAAAACCAGCTCATTCTTGCAGACAAATAAATACAAGAATTTGCAACTGAATTCATTGACAAATAAATCTTGCATACTAATTATGTTTGACAGAAATCATAACTATTATAATCATCTCAAGCATAGGACACCATAAGCAATTGTTTTTATAGTTATCTCCAAGTTAACTGCTATAACATAACATTAGCCCAAATTTACTGAGTTCTGCCGAATTAACACAGCATGAACTGCCAGGATGTTCCAAGGAAGACAGACATGTGTAGTAACCTTGCATTGGACACCAGCTTGCATTGGACACCAGCTATCGTCCTTGTACTACTCACTCTGCAGACCAACATACAGCAAAAGGTGCCCAATACCTCCTTGATCAGCCGGAAGGCTGCCATCTTTGTAGGAATGGCACAGCTAGTGGAGGAAGCACCCATCTACCGGCAGGAGTCCTTGATAAGGATGGGTCCAGTCAGTCCCCACACATAGGTCTGCTGTGATGGCACATGCTTTCTGCACATCCACAGAGGCAGCCTCCTAATCAGGAGACAGGTATGCAGGGTGTGTTGCTGGGTCCTATAGGAATCCTGCTGCAAGGCAGCCACTATGCCCCTACAGTCTCCTTCAAAGGAAAGATTTGTTGAAAGCTTCTCTGGGTGAAGAAATAATTCTATCTACATTATTGAAACTAACTGCACTTGAAAGAAAGGTTAACTAATTTTAATGAGTAAAATAAAATTGAACGGCATGTCAAGTTCAGTAAGTTTCAATAATGTAGATAGAATTGTAGAATTGAATCTCTCTCCAAAGTTCTACCTGCCTTCTTTTCTTTGTGTTTCCTATTGGCACTCACACAATGAAAAACAAGAAGGGCAAAGCCCATACGACTCACATGCTTGACCTTGACCTTCAGGTGACCTTCAAGGTCAAGGTCAAACAACTAAACCTACCAATGACATCATACACTAAGAAATGCTTTACACATTTTTCCTACCAAAATACATGTGACCTTGACCCAAGGTCAAGGTCATCCAAGGTCATGCAACACAAAGCTGTTAATTCAAGACATAGGAAGCACAATGGTGCTTATTGGCACTTTCTACCATGAGATATGGTCATTTTAGTGGTTCACTACCCCATTTTGGTCACATTTCATAAGGGTCAAAGTGACCTTGACCTTGATGATATGTGACCAAATGTGTCTCATGATGAAAGTATAACATGTGCCCCACATAATTATTAAGTTTGAAACAGTTATCTTCCATAGTTCAGGGTCAAGGTCACTTCAAAATATGTATACAATCCAACTTTGAAGAGCTCCTGTGACCTTGACCTTGAAGCAAGGTCAACCAAACTGGTATCAAAAGATAGGGCTTACTTTGCCCTATATACCATATATAGGTCAGGTATCCAATCTCAAAAACTTCAGAGAAAATTGAGAAAATGTGAAAAATGACTGTTTTTTAGACAATATTTATGGCCCCTGCGACCTTGACCTTGAAGCAAGATCAAGTCACTATGTATGTTTTTTGAGGCCTTGTCATCATACACCATCATGCCAAATTGGGTGTTGATAGACTTAATAGTCTCCGAGAAAAATCCAACGTTAAGGTTTTTCACGGACGCCCGGACGCCCGGACGGACGACACGGGTGAGTACATAGACTCACTTTTGCTTCGCATGTGAGTCAATAAAAAGTACAATAGTACTATACTTTGGATAGTTCTCTTCTTGCCTCTTACAAACCACAAATCAATTGTCAGTTGCCCTCAATCCTGTGCAAAAAACATTCTTTCTGTAAGGAATATTCCACAACCAGACACTGCTGCTAAATTTGGAGAAGCCCTAAAATAAAATATAAATTGTAGTCTTTATACATAAATATTACAGCAAAGGAGACTGACTATCAACATAATACAATAAAACACACCACTAGATAATACAAACTATTACCCCAAAAGTGTCACCTACATACATTCAAACCAAATAATCACAGACTGAAGGAGAAGGTGCAACCCAAGGAAAGTCTACTTACAAATGACCAGTGACTAATGGTTCAAAGGGTAGTTGCTTTAGGGCAACTGAAAAATGCATAGGTGATGGCTTTGGCTAATAGAATGAACAACTTTCAAACATAAAACAATACAAAAATGCCCCCAGTGCATCTTAAAGTGTGCCGAGTCATTCTCATTTCATTACTTAACTAGCAAGGGTGCACAAAAATATCATGTTCATGTCAATCACAAGTTACACAGTAACTGGAAGTCACAGCTTCAGGTCATTTTGTCAACAACACCAAAGCAGCATTCATGGGAAGGAAATGTAGAAATATCTTCAGAATGCCATACATCATATATAAAATGTGCACAATACTTATATTTTAAATCTCAACGGTGCATTCATCTTGTTTGATCCCTGCTTATCAGATGTGAACATGTCACTCCATGACCTTCTGGAAAACCCAGAGGCACTTTTCCGGCCACCAAACTAAGCATTAAACTCCCATCTGAAGATGAGAGCATCTGCATGCTTTCAGTTCAACAGTAACAGCAATCAGGGGCAAGCCTGAGGCCATCGAAAAGTCAAAGTCAGCATCTGCTGTAAAAATCCTTTTCATCTCTAAGTTCTTCTACAACACTGCACACAACAGCTTCCAGCCTTACCAGCTCCTCTTCACCAGCACTTTCAACTTGCCTCACCAAACAAAACTAAAACATGCAGTCACCAAAGAGCATTTTATGAATTGTCTTCAGTCAGTTTCATGCTTGCATAGGCAGAACCTAGCACTATCTTCACAAGGCCCCCACCCCACCCCCACCAAAAAATTCCCAAACCTGTTCCAATGTGCTGCCATGAGAAATGGACAGTTTCAGCACAAGCAAAAGTGACTAACAAATGTCCACAAGAACACAGACATCACAAGGACTAGCAGCTGCTCTTGGGTTGACCATTCCCTAAGAAGGGGCGGCAGCAACAAGATTCCCTTCATATCTTGACGCCACCCATGGCTCCTGTCAGGTCATCTTCACAGTCACTGTCCACTCCTGTGTCCAGGTCCACTGTGTCTGAGGTCTCCACTGTGTCCTGCCTGCGGGGGGCCACCCAGTTTGACCGTCTCCTTGGTGACAAGTTTTCACCAGCCAAGCGGGGGGCTGGGGGAGGGGGAGGGGGAAAGGGGGAGGGCTCGGTAGAGATGTAGTCAGAGCGTTGGAGAGAAGAGAGGGAGGTGGTGTCGCTGGACAGGTACTTGTTGCGTGTCTGGGAGGAGATGGAGCTGGCATCACTGGAGATGCCGTCAAGGCGAGGCATGGGCAGGAAGGGACTGGGGTCACTGGAAATGTAGTCCCCTGGAGAATAGGGTGGTGGTGGCTCCTCTGCAAGACCAGAAAGGCTGACTGAAGGGAAATGGTTCAACTGAGCTGAAGCAGCTGCCCAACTGCCCAGGGCAAAGAAAATATCCAAAATGCAGCTGAAACTGCCTCTCACACACACACACACACACACACACACACACACACACACACACACACACACACACACACACACACACACACTCAAACACACACAAATTCACACACACCTCTTCAGGAGCTGGTATGCTGTAAACTTCATGCTTTTGGGGCCCCCTCCAGTAGCCATCATTTAGCCAGCCCCAAGCAACATCTATGCACCTCTGGAGAATATAATTCAAGATAGGTCAAATCCCCACATTTCTATATGCAGTGAAAACACATGCTTCCTCCACATCATCAAGGAGGCCGCTAGACATCCAACTCTTCAGCTTCAACTCAAGGTCATGAAACTTCATTGCTTTCTCCAAGGCAAACCCAATCATGACACACTGGGTGTCTGCAGGGGAGTGTTGGCTGCCTTGTGTGAAGGTTTACAATGCAGCATCAATACATGTGTGCCATTCACACTTGTCTAGCTTCTTTTCTCCTCAGCTGATATTCAGCTCAGAGGGACTGGAGGAATTTGACAGGTCAAGGCAAGCAGATACTGGGATAGGGTAAGACAAATTGCTCTGCTGGGCTATTTCTTAAGGTTGCAAAATTCTTACTGCATGCCATTTTCACAGTAGACACTAATTGCACAAGTCTCTTGTGACGTTCCCAACACATAGTTTGTCACCTTTCATTCCAATCTCAACAGTTACAATCAGTAATGGATCACATTCCCAACACATAGTTTGTCATGATTCACTCAAATCTCAACAGTTGGGAATTTTTTCAACGGATTTCAATATGTTTCTGCTCAGTTATTGGAATTTTCCACTCATTTTTTGGCTGGTGTTCCTTATTTCGAAGATGGCGGACAATCATTGTGAGATAGGGATCTCAAGGAAACCTGAAAACATAGCCGTATGTGTGCACTCATTCAGCGCTGTTGTGAGACAGACCTCTGCAGCTCCAGTTACCAGCGAATGCTGGCTTCAAGCAGGTAGGTCATGCTATTTTTAGGTCAGGCAAGGAGTGAAGGAGATAACTGATTAGGTAGCATGGACCAACCATTTTTAAAAATAATTATGTCACGGACTATTTTAATATCAGTCAGAAACTATTTCACCAAAATTACACAAAATCACTTTGGTTTAACACCTAAAAGTAATCATTGTTTTTTTTTGGTAATGAGTTTTCAAAAATATGTGTCAAGTGACAGTCAAAATTCTAGGTTTAAAAAAATGTACCTAGTCCATTAAAAACAAAAAAGTTTTTGCCCTAGAGCTTCAACACTTGCACTAAAAATTGAAGAAAATAATACAGACAAGAACCAAAGTACATTAATGTCATTAATTGCATGCAACTTCAGTACTTTCACCTTTTTTTCAAACCTTCAACAACTTAAAAAACACTCATTTATATTCAATATGATATTCAGTATGATCTGCCCATGTTACAAAGCTTAGTTACAGTCATACACTGATGGCATCAGTAGTCCTTGACATTGCAGTTTCTGAGCGCGATGTTCAAATGCATAAAATATGAACATGGAAACTTCTTTTCCAATCATAAAATGTGTTAATCTGAAGGATATACATATTTGAAATGTGTCACTAAATAGTTCTGCCTAATGTCGTCATACATTCTGATAGACGACTGCTGACACTGCTGAGCAGACAAAACTAGGCATTGAGCCGTAGCCTACAGTGTAGGCATGGCCAAACGAACTAGGTCACTCCGAATGAACTCACTCGAGACGATTCAACATTGCTTACTAACACCTGATCAGCAATACATGAACAATTACAATTACAATATATATCTCTTTAGCAGATCAACACTATCAAATTAAAGAGAAAAAATAGCTTCCCGTGCTTTGCAGGGGACTTCGCTTCAATGTCATGCAATTCAAAACAACAACAAAGATGGTGGTCGGTAAAATTCGGATATCTCCGTCAACACTCGGAAATGGCCGGGGTAGTCTGATTAAAACTTTATAAAAGTAACTTAACACGCATATCATGTTCTGAAACTTACAACATAGATAGATTCAATATAAGGGCACTTGAAAATAGTTATTTTGGAGTGGTGCGATGCTTCTGTAGCATTAAACCAGTTTTCCTAACTTTTCCTTCATGGTACGTTTCGGTAAATTGGAAGCTGGTCTGCTCCTCATTTTGGTGCAACCCTCGGGTTATGTCTCCTCTCTCAGCATTGGATACATTTTTAATTATTCAACCAATAAGAACGAAGCTTTCGCATGTATTCGGACCCATCCAAATCGCAAAATTTTTGGTCCAAAATGGGAGTTAACAATTTTTTGAAAATAAGAGTTATGTCCCATGTTGGTCCATGCTAGATAAGGTTTTGCCCAAGACCAGCGGTCAACAAGAGTGCGGTTGAAACAGCCGTGAGTAGTTCAGACAATGACTCGTTTTTTAATCGAAATGGTTTGATCTAAATATTTTGGACTTGGAGACTCCGATCTGAGTGATGTAACTGTTTACAGTGTCCACAAGAGTGATTTGTTGGACTTCAATGAGCAAATTAATTTGACTTCATCAACAGATGATGATTTCAGTGACGCCGATTGGTCAGACTGTCGAGGAGTTCGCTAATGATCCTTTCGTAGAAACAGTTGGTCCACGCATACCACTCGGACTTGATGCAGAACCAGTAGAGTAATTCATGCAACTCTCTCCAGAGGAAATTTTTGTCATGATCCATGACTAGACTTTAAGCGTGGCAGAATGGCAACGGAACAATCAAAACCTCCCTGGAAGAGATGAAAAATGATCTGAGCATTGTTTCTGATGGACGTCATTCAGCTGCCAGCTCACAGCAGGTTCTACTGAAGCACCTGATGTGAGCTGAGACAGCCAGCGATTGCCGCTGTTATGTCCAGGAATCGTTACGAAATCATCACAAATTACACAGTATATATATTTGTAGAAAAATATTTTTGGGTGTATTTCCATTTAATTACCTGTAATTGTGCTAATTACATGCAAATAAAGCAAAGATAAATATCAAAAACACTCTGTACTTGATCTTAGAATGATCAACATTCATTGTTGATTACACACAACAAATTTCTTACAGATCCATACAATATAATAGCAGTTGGAATTTTTTAAACAAATCATCCGTGTCATTTTCTCTAAAACCTTACAGGACCAGGGCTTGTAGTTGTGAAATTCCTTATAGGACATTAAGAGTTAACTCTCATTTCTTTCCCCCATCAAATAAGGGTACCTATGAAATTAGTGTAGCACTGGCACAACGAAGAGCAATTAACCTTTGTCAGCATCAGGTGGAATACTTCCCAGGAAGTGGAGATAGAGCAGACACCTGAGCCTGCCCTACGTGTCCATCATGACAGTTGTTGTCATGTGCCAATAAGAGATTGATCAAGTGGCCCAGTGAGCAGGTTGTCAAGAAATAAAGCAATATGAGAAGACCTCAAAAGAGTGAAAAGTCACTTTGCCTTCACCATTACCTTAAGTCAGATGATTTCAAACAGAGGTTTCATATTCAAAAAAACCTAGAGAGTTCAAAGACTGCAAACATATATGCGGCAACCTGGGAAAACCCACCAGTAGTCACTGGACGTAACTTTGAGATGCAAGTCAAAATAGGTGCAATGAGTCTTCATGGTAAAAAAATGAGTTCCTCACATTTTAAAGTGACTTATATGTCATTTCTAATATCTCAAAGTAAGAATGCGGTGTATGCATGTCAAACCATGTTTTTCTGCTGTTTTCTAAATCACCTGGGTCTGCTTGCTATTTAAAAAAAAGTTGATCTGTCCTACGATCGAAGCATTGATGTCGCGGATGATTCTACTTATAACAAATCTGTAACCCTGTCAAAGAGAGTATAATTGGAAAGCTCTTTTCAAGAGATACAACTCATATCTAACGGCATAGTAACATTCATAAAGTAGTTCTAGTGCAAAGATATGTTATGTTGTGCCTATCATAGGATGCGAGCCACTCCCACCGAGTAGGTAAAGACAAGTTTCTTTTGAGTGGGACTATTTTCTCCTTTTGTGGATTTGTTGAGCTTCATGTTAATAACATGCCATTACTTTAGCTCTACACAAGATATTTGCATGAAACAGTGTTTTGAGCTTAGGAAGAAAAGTAGAATATAAGATTACAAAATTAAACTTGACAATTTTGATCATGTGAAGGGTTTTCCCAGGTGTGTATCCATAGATACTGTAAGTTCATGAAAGTGGTTAGAAAGCTCAACAAACGTAAGGCTTCTCCTCACCAAATGCAACTTGGTAGGACTGTGGTGGCTGCTTTGTCTGCCTACGAAGTTGGCGCACTTGTTCTTTGGCTTGTTGCACATAAAATTTGGTGGCTCCTGACCCTGAAGCAAAATGGCAATATTTCATTGAATCAAAGATGAACGGCAATTATGATGTGAGATGGATGAGTGAGTGGCTGGGAGGCTGGAATTTGATGGCCTATCAGCCTTTGCAGGCTATTTAAGGCCCTTGATCACAAAAAATCATGCAAGTTAGTGCAAAAAAAGAGCAAGTCACAATTTCTGGAGTTATTTGCCTCTTATGATATACATAGGGAGACACGGTGGGCCAATTCTTACCCCCAACCCACAGGGGGATCAGACAGGTGAATGTTCTCAAGAGATGGTTTTGACTAGCACTGGTGTGGCCATCTAGAGGCAACAAGTACATCTGATGGATGGATGGGTTTTTATGGCTTATTAGCCTTTGTAGGCTATGTAAGGCCATTGATTAAGGCCATTGATTACAATTTATCATGAGAACTGTTTGGATTAGAAGCATGTTAAAATTTCCCTAGTAATTCACCTTTAGAGAATCACGAAGGGAGGCATGGTGGGCTAACTCATAGCCCGAAGCTACAAGAGGATATGATGACAGATGAAACACTCCAAGGGCAGTCACCTACAGTGCTAAAAGTTTGTGACCTTTCTTTCATTTCCATAATAAGATTTCTAATAAACACAAACAAACGAGGCTGCCAAAGTCAGAATGAGAGTTTAGAGAGTCAGGTATCAATATCACATGAAAAAGATTAATCACTGCTCATCTGATTTCACAGACACAAACACACACACACAAACCAACATGCCCACAACACACACTCCCTCACACATCTAGACAAAAATGGGAGAGAACATAACCAATATCAGAACAAAAATGAGCTCAAAAGAGTAGTTTCTCACCTGTGTACTTTAACTCTTCCAGATCTTGCTGATGAACGTCTGGGAGCTGATATGTAATGTCCTGAAACAAATAAAACCGTCTCAGACAATTGTAAACATAAAAATATGTAGCCTCCTTGTTTTCAATTCATTCATTTTCCCTGAGGGACCTCATGATTTTTCACCCCAGACAGCATGCATCTAAATGGTTCACTCATCAACTGAATTGCCAAGATTTGTACACAAGTACAAGGGCATAGTATGATAAACAACATTTTTTAAAACTCTTTCAGGACACATTATTTTTTTTGTCTTATCCCTGGAATCGCAGGAAAATAGACATATTTTGAAAAATGGTCTGGGAAAAATTCTAAAGCTATAAAATTTAGTCTAGTTCTCTAAATTTGATCTTCCCCCTTATAACAAAGAAAATTATGCAAATGTGTAGCATCATATGAACCTACGCATCGCCAACATTTATGTTCAGCCTGTAGGATCATGTATGATATGCGTCATCAAGGCCTATGTTCAGTGTGCAGGATGATATGATGCTACGCATCATGCGTGAGTTAAATGCAGGTGCCTAGGAATGTTTCCATAGATCTACACATATCACAAACTAGCACCAACATATGCAAACACCAAGCTCTATCACAGAAACATAACATGGCCAATGAGCCAATCAAATAACACATTTTTCAGACTATAAGGTGCAATATGAGTTGCACCCCCTCTTTTTTTGGAGAGAAAAAAATTGGTTCAGCCATGTATAAGGCAGTTTAAGGTGCACATCTACATATGTTCTTTGTGACAACAGCATATGCAATTTGAACTGTCAACATTGGAAATATCAGACAGATGGACGGACGGACAGAGACATCTTCATTAATCCACATGTGGAAATTAATTGGTAAAATTACAGTTCCCAAAAGCAACATGTACTGATACATTTGAAGAAGCATATTCACTTGCAGCACAAGGTAAGCGATATAAATTTCTGTCTCGAGAATGAGCATATTGGCCAGAGATAAGGTCCTACCATTGTCTAAGGATCAGGGGAAATTTTTTAGAAAACAAAGCATTGGCTTATACAGTGGAGTCCGGATATATGACGGGTGTTTGTCCAGCCGTTTGACCCGACATATAAGCGGACCCGACATATACGTGAAGTTGGGGGTCAGGGTCAAGGGAAGCAACTCCGTCATAACTCAATCACACAATCATGCATATGTGACCCCGCACCACCAAACCAGTCTTAAGGTGGATTTTATCCTTTTTGAGATGTTTACATTTTTGAATGCTACAGAGTTTCCTGATTAATTTGACACCAAAACGAACCTGGTAGCTCAAAAATTGTGGAAGTTATAACGAGTTGAAGTTGAAAACTCAGTCGCGACTTGTTTTGAGAAAACAGACCTCAAAGTTTTGCATGCAATCCTCACACATTCTCCTTAGCAACAGGGTCTTAGAATTATCCAATCATCTTGATTTTTTGCACAGCAGAAGAAAAGAAAGAAAGCTCGCGAAAGACCATGTGTTGAGGTTCTGCAAGGGTTACGTGTTGTTTTGCAGGGTCAAAATTGGTCGATTTTGGCAAATAAAAATGCTCTAAATTATCACAATTATAACTTTAATTAATTTTTTAATGCACTTAAATACATTTTTAAGACATAAAACTTATACCATTTTATAGATTAATTTTTAGAGAATGCAATGAACCGAAAACCTCAATTTCGCACAGGCAGACCCCCACCACCTTCAGAGCTGTGTAGCGCTGTTTCGATGATTGCGAGTTAAGACTGGTTTCCAGAAATGGGTCACATATGTATACATGTATCTCATCTTGTGACAAAACAACAACATGAATGACAAAAGACTGAAAATAACAGGTCAATCAGAGACAAAACTAACAGGACAAAGAAAGAAAAATGATGGGAAACCAACATTCAAGATTAACGTGAGGTGGAACAGGTGGGCTGAGAGTGAAAGAAGCAGGTGATGTCTGGCTGCACCATTGAAGCGAGTGCTGCTTTATGAACTGCAACGCTAACAACAAGTTTCTGTAGTGTTTCTGGGGGGAAACCGCTAGCAGTGGCAAATCGACAAAGGGTAGCTAGTCCTTTTTTTGCGTCGGCAGCGGACACATGTCGGTCATCCTTCTCCTCTTCTTCTTCTTCTTGTCCTTCCTCTTCATTTGCTATGATCCTCTCGAGTGTTCTCATCGAAATCTCTGCAACAAGTTTTTGTCTTGGTTCTCCAGACTTTATTCTGTCAAGCATTTTCAACTTGTCAGCTACAGAGAGGTTGATCCTTTTCTTTGGTATGGCCATGTTGGCAGAGTTTGAGCAAGGAATGACTGTCTTACACTTGTGAGAGTAAGAGAGTCTAGCCTGTGAACACTTCTCTCACCCTCTCGCGGCGTTGCTGCACTCACTGTGGCGGGTAGATTAGTTGTCAAAGTTGTCACTTGGTCTCAGCTGACCCGCCATATAAGCGTACTTGCCGTCATCAGACCCGACATATAGCTTCCTGAGTTTTTAGTCATACAAAGAAGGGACGGATTCCGTCCAAGGGGATCTCCCGACATATAAGCGGACTCCGACATATATGCATGCCGACATATAGAGGGACTCTACTGTAGTTTTAAAATTATGGTACTTTTCTTTTAACTCCTTTGGCACGTATGCCTGGATATGGAATGTCTACAGTTTGTCTGTGCCTTTATCTTCTTCGAAGGCTCTGTATAAATAGCCACTGTCAACAAAAATGCTATCATCTGTGGTGATGGCACAAAACAAACTCACAGATGCAAATGTGTCAGGAAAAAAAAATCAAATGAAATCTACATATTGTGTCTACATTTTAATGAGTGGCAAAAAAGTAGTACTCACTCGTTGGGCTTCAAAGATCACGCAGCATTTCTTGGCAAAGTCAACATAAGCTTCTGATAACTTCACCAGTCCTTCTTTGATTCGAATCAACTTCACCGCCTCATTCTCTCGGCTTCGGTCAGACACTGAAATCATTGTGCAAAATGTATGTAAAAAACATCCTGTTGACAACTACAGATAATTTAATGATTAAA
>JAWQFJ010007183.1:0-2500 GCA_034096865.1 Theodoxus fluviatilis
TTTCCATTAGAGACAGTTTCACAAAATCAAATATTCCGATCATTAGACATACCGTGAAATTCGCGAGTTGTTTTGATTGTCGTTAAACTTTCATTTTAATTTCAATTTACCTGAATAAAAAGTACGATGTACAATAATGGAACTCCTATGAATGAACGTATGCAAAGGGTTCAACAGCGAAAGTAAAAGTACTCTGCGCTGTTTTCCATCAAACAACATTACCACATTTCTTTCACGCTTGAGGTGTAGAGAGCACATTTGATTTTTTCCCCCTTCATCAGCAGTGTCTTATCTTTCAAACATGTGAACTGGGCTATGTGTATTTCGGGGGAAAGCAGTCTCCATATATGACCATCATGTGATCCCCCCCCCCCAAAAAAAAAAAAAAAAAAAAATTCACCGAAATAAATCCGTCATCAATCACAACTGGGTTATTTGTTTTGTGAAATCCTACTCCACCAATACTTCTGCGTCACCCATTTGCATTCAATCACAACGCTCCCCCCCAACCCCTCCACTCCCTTAACCTCTTGTTAGTCCCGCCACGTGACTTTTCGGAATGCGGTGCCGAATGTGACCACTGTGCGTGTACTGTTAAGGTACACTTGGGTAACCTGGAATCAAGGTCACCGGGCTCCTCAAAGGTCGGCAGTACTGGGCAACCAAGCGTCACCACCAACATCCTTCCCTTATCCCCCAGTCTGTCGTAAGCGACCCCTAGTATCCGCCCATAACACCCTTCACCCTCCCACCCTCCTTCCCCACCTCCTGTCCCCACATTGAACCTGGTCCTCTGTTGCTGTTGTTGTTGCCACCCCCACCCCCCCAAAAACGTACCCTGATGCTCAAAAGCAATCGGTCTGAGGCGCAGAAGTGCTCCTTGCATGCAAGGTAACGTGCCTGAGACGAGTTCCCTTGGCTAGCAAAGACAATCCAAAAGGCGTTTCCTTTTTACCCCGGCCAAGGAGTTTGTTTTGCCCTCGTTTCGTTAGTGTATTAGATATTTAGCTGAATAACTCAAAAAGTTCAAAATGGATCCTGATGAAATTTGGTGGAAGGTCAGGGTTTCACCCAAGGAAGAATCCATTAAATTTATGGTATAATCTATTGTCTCATTTTGAAATTACGACCCAAAAGATACCTTTTTTTTTTTGCAAATCACGAGGTTGACGTCAAAATATTGATGACGTCTTCGTACGCGTTATGCACTCAGAAATTGTTTTCGGCCACTAAAATGAACTGCACTTCGTAGCGTCAGGCCTGGCTAGCAGAACATCCTGACTGAATTATACAGGCCTGGCTAGCAGAACATCCTGCCTGAAATAACTATACAGACTATGGAAGAGAACGTGTGGCTTCCTTGGTGGAGAATTGCGCTCTCAGAGTGCTCGCTAGTCTTTGTAAGTGATTAGTGAGCGCTGTACTCGTACGCAGTTTCCAAAACTAGACCTGGGCCCGTATTCACAACGGCGATTTATCGGCGATTTATTTTAACTCCGATTTATCTCTAAACTCAGACGATTCCAACTGCCTGTTCCGCTCTCCCTTGGCTGGAAACCAGTATATATAGCAAAGCGCAACCTAGGATCCTCTGACGAGTGTACCTTATCTAACCGATCAAGATAACGCGTGGCTAGGGGATAAATCGAGTGTTAAAAAGATAAATCGCCGTTGTGAATACGGGCCCAGTCTAGTTTTGGAAACTGCGTACGAGTACAGCGCTCACTAATCACTTACAAAGACTAGCGAGCACTCTGAGAGCGCAATTCTCCACCAAGGAAGCCACACGTTCTCTTCCATAGTCTGTATAGTTATTTCAGGCAGGATGTTCTGCTAGCCAGGCCTGTATAATTCAGTCAGGATGTTCTGCTAGCCAGGCCTGACGCTACGAAGTGCAGTTCATTTTAGTGGCCGAAAACAATTTCTGAGTGCATAACGCGTACGAAGACGTCATCAATATTTTGACGTCAACCTCGTGATTTGCAAAAAAAAAAAAAAGGTATCTTTTGGGTCGTAATTTCAAAATGAGACAATAGATTATACCATAAATTTAATGGATTCTTCCTTGGGTGAAACCCTGACCTTCCACCAAATTTCATCAGGATCCATTTTGAACTTTTTGAGTTATTCAGCTAAATATCTAATACACTAACGAAACGAGGGCAAAACAAACTCCTTGGCCGGGGTAAAAAGGAAACGCCTTTTGGATTGTCTTTGCTAGCCAAGGGAACTCGTCTCAGGCACGTTACCTTGCATGCAAGGAGCACTTCTGCGCCTCAGACCGATTGCTTTTGAGCATCAGGGTACGTTTTTGGGGGGGTGGGGGTGGCAACAACAACAGCAACAGAGGACCAGGTTCAATGTGGGGACAGGAGGTGGGGAAGGAGGGTGGGAGGGTGAAGGGTGTTATGGGCGGATACTAGGGGTCGCTTACGACAGACATGGGGGATAAGGGAAGGATGTTGGTGGTGACGCTTGGTTGCCCAGTACTGCCGACCTT
>JAWQFJ010007183.1:5000-35000 GCA_034096865.1 Theodoxus fluviatilis
AAGGCTAGGTTTATGTCGCTGTTTGTCTTAGTATGTTTACAAAAGTGTGAAAATAGGATCTCTCAACACCGTGAAGGTGTGACTTTTAAGAACTGCACGTTGTGACATGGGCTGTGTAAGGTACTTGGCAACCCAGACAGCTTAGCGTTCGCAGTTTGACTGAGTAGACGAAGGCTAGGTTCATGATGTTGTCTTTGAGTGTTTCAAAAGTGTGAAAACAGTCCTGATCTCTCATCACCGTGAGGGTGAGACTTTGAAGAACTGCATGTTGTGACATAGATTGTGTAAGGCGCTTTGCAACCCAGTGCCGCCTAGCGTTTCACTGCTTACGTAGTTTACATGGGATGGTATGGAAAATTTAAGTATTTTGTGTAATTTGTCATTTGGTTTGAAGATAACAAGTACTACATCAAAAGATTTTTGGACTGTTTCAATCCTCCATTTTAGTAACTGTCGTATTGATGTCACCTCAAAGTTACCACAGACTGTTTGACAAAGCAAGTTCTGCCTTTTCAGAATAACTTATCGCCGGTTTGACAGTCTGCTAAAGAGGAGTTGAGAATTGCCTTTGAAAACTTACTCGCCGTCTGCTTTGGATTTGTTTGAGATTTTGTGCGTCATCGCAAATCAAATTTATTTTCTCATTTAGCTTAAAACGCCTGGCTAGACCGTTCCTATACATGTACATCGGCCATTGGATGTATCGGCGTTTCACCGTAAACTGTGAGGCGGCAAACAGCGAGCAACGTGGGTTGGGGGTCACAATAGACTCCCTGTGGGTTGGGGGTCAGAATAGACCCCCTGTGGGTTGGGGGTCAGAATAGACCCACCGCGTTTGCCTACGCGATTCGTAAGAGGCGAATAAACAGAGACATCGTGTTTTGATTTGCATTTACTCTTATCTGTTATAGTGATTTTCGTGCTTATTGGGCTTACATAGCCTACAAAGGCTGATAGACCATAAAGATTCCATCCATCCATCCATTCATCCATCCATCCATCCATCCATCCTCAAAACTATTCTTGTGATTTTCGTGCTTATTGACCTTACATAGCCTACAAAGGCTGATAGACCATAAAGAATCCATCCATCCATCCATCCATCCATCCTCAAAACTATTCTTGTGACTTTCGTGCTAATTGGCCTTACATAACCTACAAAGGCTGATATGCCGTAAAACTGTGTCCACCCGTTATGCAATGTTGGAGTGAGGCGAGTGTCCCTCCAGAATGGCTTCTAGCTTCGCCCGCCCTACTTACCGAGTACTTTATACTCCTGTCTTGGGCTGCCCTCGACCCGAAGGGGGGATTGCTTTTCTTGGTGGCTATTAGTAAACGGAGACTTGAGGTCGAAGATCTCGTGTCGATAAACAATCCTAACAATACTAACGCAGGGAAGCGATACTATGACAAGCGGTGGATTAATGCCTTCTGGTCGTGCGGCAGCGCTGATCTCCTCGCTGTTCTTGGCGCTGGCTTTCCTGCGGGATGTCCCAACTTGTTTTGAGACAGACAGAGAGAGAGAGAGAGAGAGAGAGAGAGAGAGAGAGAGAGAGCTTTGTGACAGTGCCATAACATTGTTGACCTCAGAAACACTTCTTTTATCAGATATCGTCCCCTCTCTTCTGAACATTTGAGTAATTTGGTAAACATTGAAAGGTGCGTCTGCCAGAGAAGAAAACCCTCTGCAATGACCACAGTGTGGCCTTCGAGTACAGTGGTTGTGGAAGTCGGGTGAAGCTGCTTTACTTTGTCATCGCAGTAGCTAATGATATCTTCGTTTGGAGAGCCTGTATTGCTAGTGCCACCTTTATTATCATTATTATTATTGGTGTTGTCGTCGTCGCTGTTGTTGTTTCCAAACCAATGTTGCTGGTTATCATGCTTGTAAACGGGAACAGGCTGCCAGAAATTCAGTCGATAAATGGGAAAGAACACGTTTCATGAAATGGCAGAGTGACCACTTCGGAACTTCATCAAGATAGTGGAGCACAGCTGCGAAAGATGACACCAAAAAACCTCGACGCACTCCGAGTGGCGTGAGGACAACAGCAATAAAGCACAACACCAAACACCCAATCTGCAACCGAATAATCATGTCAGACCGACCTTGGCCCACTCACACGTCTGCGAATGGAGTCCATGCGCCAGCACCCGTGACTGCGGACCTCCCATTAGAGGCAACGTGATACATCGCTGACGTAACGTCTTCGCACGGAGAGGGCGGGATGTCCGCTTGCGAGCCAAGGCCCACAACAGTTGTCCCAGACAAGAGCAGACACACAAGACATGACACTGCGGGGGGCCTCCCTTCGCTTCATCGATCATAGCCGCTCTGTGCCGCGCTCCGACACATGTGAGAGGAGTGTGGAAAACATCCCCTATCCATCTCCCTACTGTGCCCCCGTAATGACTTTTTTGGTCGAGATTCCACATCGCTGTGACGAGGCTAGACACGTTCTGGGACGTCCTGCCTGATTCCAATGTCTCTCCTGCCGTTCCTTAGAGGTTGGCGAATCCAGAGGATCACAGCGCAGGCACCTGGTCTGAAAAGCGCCATCGCTCCTTTGTCCTCCTTCACAATCACGCAAGGACAGGCGTTGCCATACAAGGGGGAAATTGGTTTGGGAGTTTTCTTCGAGACATGTGCACGCTCGTAATGTCCCGCTTGCACCGCTCTGCACGGTTTAATCTGTCGTGCGTGTGTCTTATTTCGTGTCTGAAATAAAATCAATTATCGGGAGATTATCAGTTTACTTCCGCTCGTGCACTCCCACACGCACCGTAGCGTTCGTTGTCTGATGGAAAAAGGATTTGAAGTGACGAAGTTTTAATTAATAGATGGGAGGAGTCCTTAGAGAGAAATGCCCTAGTTGGCGCCCTCCCATCCTATTCAGCAAGATCGAACTTGAACTCATAGGGAAGGGCGCCTTGAACTGTGACATTTTCTAACAATATAATCTCACCCTTCTCCACCTCTCTCTCTCTCTCTCTCTCTCTCTCTCTCTCTCTCTCTCTCTCTCTCTCTCTTCCCCTCTTCCTCCCTCGCTCTCCCCCGCTCTCTCTAACCCCCCCCCCCCCCCCCCCCCCCCCTCTCTCTCTCTCTCTCTCTCTCTCTCACACACACACACACACACACACACACACACACACACACACACACACACACACACACACACACACACAGCCACGCACGCACGCACGCACGCACGTACACACACACACACACACACGGAACTAGAATCCAGATACCTTTTGCCCTCCACATCAACTCATGTATCTCTGTGACCTACCACCCCCCATCACCATTCAGCCTCTCTCACCTTTTACCCCATATCCCCCACCCCTAGGCCGAACCCCAGGGCAGCTGGAGGAGTGAGGACGTGCATTCCTGCACACTCGCCCTGTAAGTCAGCCAGCAGGCAGGCAGGCTGCAAAGTCAGCCCTCAATGTGGCTTGTACGTCTGGCGACCCTAGTACAGAGACGCCCGTCTAGACTTCATTTTTCATTATGCTCCTATTGCGGGATGAACCTGCACGGTGACATGGATGCTTTTGCACTGTGCAGTCCCCCCCCCCTCCTCCTCCTCCTCCTCCTCCTCCTTCAAATTTCTCTCCTCCTCCTCCTCCTCCTCCTCCTCCTCCTCCTCCTCCTCCTCCTCCTCCTCCTCCTCCTTCTTCTTCTTCTTCTTCTTCTTCTTCTTCTTCTTCTTCTTCTTCTTCTTCTTCTTCTTCTTCTTCTTCTTCTTCTTCTTTTCTCTCTAACTCGCAAGAGTGTCAGTGTGAGTCACTGTTTTCTTTTAAAATCGTGATGTTCCGCTCTTTGTGTTGGTAGAACTGTCTTAATTAAAACTCCGGCAAGCGCGCAGTTGATAATGACGTGAGATGTACTCTGCCTTGGTTCATGTCGCCCGCCGCCCGCCTGGGCGATGTGTGCACAGATCTTAATTAACCGATGTATCGTATGTCGTTGGCTGTTTGCTCTCTCGATGTGAACGTTGATAGTAGGAGAATGCATTTGTGATGTGTGTGTGTGTGTGTGTGTGTGTGTGTGTGTGTGTGTGTGTGTGTGTGTGTGTGTGTGTGTGTGTGTGTGTGTGTGTGTGTGTGTGTGTGTGTGAGTGTGTGTGTGTGTGTGTGTGTGTGTGTGTCTGTATGTGTGAATATTAACAACGCGTCATCGTGACAGGGCAAGTTACCTTTTAAACCGAAAGTCCTTGAAACCATTGCCTTGAAATGACCTCAATGTTCACTTGAAATGACCTCAATGTTCACTTGAAATGACCTCAATGTTCACTTGAAAGGAAGGTAAACACATGCAGCATGATCTGTAATTGCCAGAAGGATTAAACAAGGGGTAGGGTTTACTTTATTCAATTTTTCCCGTGTTTGAACTTATCGCGTCGCTGTTTGGTACCTCTCTTTCGATGATAATATTATTTGCTTTCGTCAGGGACGCGATAGCATCTCCGCCTAGTATTTCAGTTAACGTCTCGCTGTGATGTTTTGTACCATGCCATTTTCGACTGCATGTAGTGGATAAGTTCAAAATGTCGACGAGAGATCTCTGTATGGCTGACTCCGTCTATGCCGACTTCTCTCTCTCTCTCTCTCTCTCTCTCTCTCTCTCTCTCTCTTCCTCCCTCCCTCCCTCCCTCCCTCCCTCTCTATCTCTCTCCTTCTTCCTTCCTCCCACTCTCTCTCTCTCTCTCTCTCTCTCTCTCTCTCTCCCTCCCTCCCTCCCTCCCTCCCTCCCTCTCTATCTCTCTCCTTCTTCCTTCCTCCCACTCTCTCTCTCTCTCTCTCTCTCTCTCTCTGCTTACTGCTGCTCGTGCTACGCGTACTTGAGCCCTGGGAGATTTCTCGGACAACCTTATCACTGGGGTTCCCACCTTCCCTTGGAGTTTGGCCACAAACCCTCAGGGGGTATGGGATGACGTGAGAAGTGTAGAGAGTTTGAGATAAGGTGCATAATGGAAAAGAAGCGGGGAGAGAAAATTTGGGAAGATTCTAGAAAGAGCGACGGGAAGGTGTGTGTGTGTGTGTGTGTGTGTGAGAGAGAGAGAGAGAGAGAGAGAGAGAGAGAGAGAGAGAGAGAGAGAGAGAGAGAGAGAGAGAGAGAGAGAGAAACATTTTAGAAGGAGTGATAGGACCGCTGTGTGAAAAATACAGGCAGAACTTCCTTCATGCAATACGTGTGGCGGTAGATGAACGTCAACCTGCAACCTGACTCGCTCGAGACCTTTCAAAAGCTTCGTTGTTTGTTTGTTTTGTGTTTGTTTTGTGTTTTTGTGTTGTTGGTTTTTTGTTGTTTATTGGGGGAACGAGCATTTGAGGAAAGAGTTCGTAAGCGGCGAGGAGGAGGAGGAGGAGGAGCCGCCAGCAACATGGTGGTAAAGACGAAGACAAAATACTAAAGTGTGAAGAAACTATAGTGCGGTCATTGTTCGTGGAAGGGTACTCGCTGAAAGTGCAAGCAGAGACTTTGTAAGGAACATGGGACGTGATGGAATCGGGCTAATGAGACACTGTGGGATGTTGGGTATTTGCAAGGGGATGAGGAGGGGGCAATGTGCAAAGTTGATGGTGGTCGAACTCAAAGACGCAGCTATACTACAATGAGTGGAAAAGACAGGGTACAAAAGGCAAAGATAAAGATGGGCGAGTTGTGCAAAGAGCATAGAGGTGGATGAGGGTGAGAGTCGAGAGTTGAGGTTGGAGAAAGAGACGTGTGGAAGAGAAAGTGGGTAGGGGGTGGGAGGGTGGGGGGTGGGGTTAGCGGCGCGGATGCCATGATTCCAGAAGAAACTCTTCCCCCATTTCTCAGACTGCCACAGTGTCAGGCTGCGGCTACACTGCGATTGGACGTTGGGGCTCTAAAAAATACGTCTGTTCCTCCCAGCTTCTCTCTTTACTGTTCGCCTCTCAAGACTTTCCTCCCATTCCCAGACCCTTCGGCACTGAAGGCCCAGGCTGCCGATGAATGAAGTGCCTCTGATTGCAATCTACGTGGTGCCACTGAACCATCGGCACCTTCATCATGTGGCAACCCTGTCGAACATGGCCGCGCTCTCTGGTTTGCAGATAGCGGGCGGGGCATCCCTTTGAGATGGAAACCCAATCCGAGTCCACTTAAGCCAGCTCGAGGTGCAGCTGAACTTCGAGTGGAGGCGACCTGGTGAAAAGTGCCGGCCCTCTTCATCCCCATTAGTGCTCCACCCTAATCACCGCCCGCTGTTCCTCATTAACTCTTCAATTAGCAGCTTCAGATGGCCTTGGATAATAGTTACACCTGTTGACCTCGGAATTTGGAGATAATATGTGAATATCGTCTTTGCTTTGTTGCCCTGACTCTATGTTCAAACGTTGTATCTTCATTTGAATGTGACTTGCCTTATGGACACTCGGCACTGTGTAGTGTATCAATTGATCTTCAGAAATTTTTCTACGAGTCTTCATCCAGACCTTCACTCACTTCTCTTCCCGAGTTTCTTATCAAGCCTGACGCAGTTGAAAAAGAGAGACTGAAAGAATACAGACCCTCACCAGGTATCCAACATCAAAAGGTATACTGCAAGAGCATTTAAAGGGTCTCTTTCATTCTAGCTTTTGAACATTAAGCATTGCTTTTGAACTTAGAACCTTTAACCCGACTTGCGCCATATATCCGGTCCCCGCCTTTTCCCTGGGGAAAGGAGTTCCTGCCTGAACTTCATCAAGTCCAACTCGGCGAGACGGGACAAACCGCGGCGCCCTGAAGAGACCAGATCAGACGAGGTAGAAGCACCAGGAGCTGAAGACACAGCCACCTCGAGGTGTGTTCTCTAAGAGAACTCCTGCAGGAAGAGGTGCCGAACCCAGGGCCCTAAACCTCGGGTGTAGTCCTCTGTCGCCGCTGGATCCTCCTTCTGGTGGAGTCTGCTCTCTTTGAAGTCTAATCGAGACTCGACTGGCGCCGCGGCCGCCCAAAGCCTGCCTCGCCACCTTCCGTCGTTGATGCAGGGATAAGTGGGAGGAGGAAGAGCAGTAGCCAAAGTGCTTCATTTTCTCTCATCTCCTGCAATTTGCCACTCCCGCCGCCATCTCCACTACACTCCAAAAGCCGCCGCCGCCGCTGCTGCTGCTCAGTCTTCTGTGGCTGGTGCCGGTGCCGCTGGGGAGAGAACCGTGGTTTGCAATCAAAGTCCATTCTCCCACGTTTTGATTAAGCTGCACGGGTGCAGCGTGCGATGCTCCGTGTTGTTGATTGATTAAGTGAAACTGTTTCAAGGTGAGTTCTTGTGACATCAGCTGCTCAAAGACACATATCCAGAAAGTCATTCGCTATTCCAGAGTGATTCTTGCCGTTTCCTGACGGTTTCTTCCGAGAATATGAAAACACAGTCACGTGGGTGAGCATCTTGGCAAGTTACATTTCCTCAATTCTCTGCGCTTCTTTTTTGTGTCGAAGCAGCTGCTCTGTCCTTTCGCTGCCAGAGTGCATGGGGCGTGATAGCAGTCGAGTGTCGGAGGAAAGGATCACCCGAGGACAGCCTCACCCCCTGGCCCAAGATTGTTTTGCTACTTGATTCTGCTATTTAGCTCGACGCTCATCTCTGCTCCGCTCCTGCAGGCGTTCTTGCGGCGGTGGAGAGGAGTTGTTGGGCCTGGAGTGGATCTCTGGTAACAGCCACAAACAAGGTGTCCCGACTGCCGCTCTGCTGAAAACAACATCAAGAATATTGCATGGGCCTCACCTCTGCTTCGAGCGGGCCGCGTCTTTCCTGGTTTATTGCCGGTGCATCGGTAAACAGACGGAATAAGAAACGTGACTGTGTGCGATGGCGGTGACTGTGACGTGAGGAGCAGTTTTTTTTTCCTCCCACCTCTTTTCCCGGCAGAATTTAAAGGGAGCAGCTGCATCGTGATCGCTGCTACCGCGAAATAGTGTGCATTATTCATAACGCGGGTGAAAGAAGTATGTCTTCATGTCAGCGCTCAGGCCTGTAATCTACACCGGAAGCAGGGGGAATGACGTCGCTTTAGTGACGACATAAGTCTCTGGTGACAGTTCTCTCCCCCTTTTTTCTGTCTCCACGAGCTCCAGCCCCTGGAAATAGCGCTTTTACTCGGAACCTCGGGGCTGCTATTGAGATTTCTTTCACAAGTCGCTAATATCAACACGTGCTGAGAAGGGACTGCGAGGAGGGGAATGCACCTGGGCCACCTTTACGACCAGTTTCGTGGACTCTCTGTCTTGGCCCGTCAACCGCTGTCGTCTGTTCCAGTCATGCTCCGGAGAGCTGTCACGACTGTCTCTCGGTGACGGACTGCTCTGTCATGACACAGGGAATGGATCCTCACGAACGACACGGGGTCCGAGGAATTTATTCCCAGTAGCTCCTGCCTGTACTCTCCAGCTCCCCTCTACCAACACCTCCATCCAGGTCGTAAGATTGACGCGACCTGTCTTCGATATTTACGTGACTCGAACCCACTGGCTGAATCTGCAAATTGTGCTGTTGGGCTTTGCTGTACTCTTCCCATAGGCAAGCGCGCGTGTACACACACACACGCGCACGAACGCAAACACGCACGTACGCAGGCAAGCATACATGCACGCAACCACACACGCATGCACGCACGTACACACACACACACACACACACACACACACACACACACACTTAACTGTGCTTAATCTTTGCCAACAAGTGCAAACTCTCTGATTTTGACAGTTCAGCTAAGAAACTGCATGGGTGACCAATGCAGCTTTGATTCCACATTATTGAATACAGCAGATGACTGTGAAGGTCAAACCGTGTGGTGTCGTGTTTTGAATGAGTAGCTTGTGATGGACCGCGTACTTAGTCGGGAAACTCAACATAAGGAAATCAAAACTGTAATTTCATGAATTTCTCCTCCGACATCAAACTATATTTAAAGCTTTTTTTCCAATAAGTTTTTGTGGTGTGTTTTGTCGTGAGGCACTCATTTGTCGAGAGGAGTTGTAAACTTGAGTATATGGGTGCAGTTCCTGTAAGCCATGGTAAGAAGTACATGTGCACTCAGCAACGGTTTTCACTCTCTGACGAGTGGACGTGTCCGACGTAAATTGCCTGGAAGAACTTTGTATTCAGATTTTCTAGCGAGATTATTCCTGGACCGTACTTGGTGACTCCTGAAAATCAAGGGCGCCATTGTTGGGGAGAGCTGTCCTGAACGGTTGACGGATACCACGTCTTTGAGTGCCTTTCAGCCGAGTGCGGCGTACGATCTCCTTTCTCCACTTCGTCGTTGGATCCACTGGTGCAAAAGACGCCGACGCTATCTCTGTATAGAGGATTTTCCTGGCACCTAATATGCACGGACTCCGCTTTCTTCAACCACGCATTAACTTTTACAAAGCTCTTTACCGTGGATTTGGCGATGAGAAGTCCCATTCGAAAAGGAAACGGTTTCGCAAGAATAATCGCTTGTCAAGATTCTTTCTGTCTCTTTAA
The DNA here is from genome assembly GCA_034096865.1 of Theodoxus fluviatilis. Taxonomy (NCBI): domain Eukaryota; kingdom Metazoa; phylum Mollusca; class Gastropoda; order Cycloneritida; family Neritidae; genus Theodoxus; species Theodoxus fluviatilis. Next base: position 14,483 of record JAWQFJ010007183.1, read on the forward strand.
CTCTTTATTTCCCCGTACATTAGCTTCGCCCCCACCAAGCTCTGTGGCACCGAGCTGCCTCTGATCGACAGACTTCTCTTTCATTCCCACGTGATTAGCTTCCTAACATCCATAGAGGCAAGCACGAGCGTAGCGTAATCGCCTCAACACCGCATTGACTGCTACAAACGGCTCAATCAACTGTGTCTTCGCCAGCCTTTAGCGTTCGGAGTTGGAGCAACAACCCGATATTTCTCTGCGCCCGATTGCATTTATCGACACCGACAACAAGGCCTGGGCCAGGGAGTAAAGGAGGGGGTCTGCGTGGTAAAAGAGAACTGGAACACCATACAGACTTGTATGGGGAAGCGGAGTGTGTGGGTGGGTGACTGAGGACGCATTGACGAAGGAGCTGGGGCGTCAAAAGAAATGGTAAAAGGAGGGGGGAGGGTAGAAGGAAAAAATACCCACTGAGCTGAGATCCCTATCGGCGAGCTGGCGATCCGTCTGAAGGCGCGTGAAGATAGAGAGAGACTGTACCAGACGACTGCGGGGACGTCTCGGCCTGTCTCGGTGACGGACAAACGGAGAGAATTAGCGGTGCACCGCCCCAGAGCTGGGCTGCCAGGAGCGCCTGCCTGGCCGTAAAGCTCCGCGGGACGCCTGGCTAGAGCGGTCCAGGGCCGGGACAGACGGGTGTCTCCTCTCCGGCAGGACACGAGGAACTGCCCGTTGTGGCCTGTGACAGTCCGTGCGTGGCTCTGATCCCAGTTTCCTGGAGTTTCCTGGAGTTTAGCTTCTTGCCTCACCCCGCCTCTGTGCCTCTCCCTCTCTCCGCTCGTTTGCCCCCTGCACGTCCTAACTACCCTGCTGTTTGACTGCTCGCCTCGTCCGCGCCAGCGACTCACCTCTTCTATCCATTTTTGCTTTCTCCCATTTCCACTGCTCTTTCTTCCCTCTTTTTACTCTCCTCCATCCTCACCTCCTTCCCTTTTCCCGCTTCTGTCTTCGACGCCATTCCCCAACTGTCGCCTCTCTTGCATTATTGCCCTTCGCTTCATTGCTCATATTCCCCTCTTCCACTTTCTCGTATCTTTCCTTCTTGCTCACGATCACCCCTCGAGTCTCTTGCTGCTTTGCTTCATGCTCATTCGCTGCCCCCGACTCACCACCTCCACCACCACCTCTTCTCTTCTGCCATCTTCGCCACTTCTACTCCCAGACCACCATTACCACTTGCTACGCTTTCCTAGCACTTCCTTCTTTCCTTCCTTCTTTCTTTCCTTCCTTCCTTCCTTTTTTGCCTGGCGCAACCGACCAGAGTCTTCCCAGTGGTTTTCGGAACACAACCCGCCTTGCGTGACAGAGGCTCTCCGAGATCGGTGTTGGAGCGGTCTGCGTCTACAAAGGCAGAGCGGTATTGTTCTCTACCGCCAGTGCACAGCCCTGCAGTCAGCCCTGTCCGACGATGAGAGATCAGCACGTGGGTCGCTGACGTCGTTTAGCGCTGACGGTCAGACACACACTTCCCTGAAGTTTTGCATCAAAGACGTTTGAGAAGAAATCACTTTGCAGCTTTTCTCTCTACGGAGCTGTCCGTGTTTTGTTTCCTATGAGACCTGGAAGTCTCGAAGTGTGACGTCCGTGGATGTATCTCACCTTTGAGCACTGGGGGAACTTGTGTTTTTAGAGACTTGCGATAACACTGTGGTGGAGTTTCGGCCAGTATCAACAAGGAGGAAAGACATTTGTGCTGTTGGTTTTTTTACATCAGTGTGATCTTTATTCCGGACTAATCCCGAACTTGGCGTTTTTCATGGTGTGACACACGTGACGTGTTGAAGCAGATGATGGCAACGTTTTTGCATACGTTCTTTTCAATCTCCAGCGCTTGAAATATGTGCCTCACCTGATGATGTGGCTTACCTGTTGACTTATTCCTTCATGGACCTCCTTTTTTCCGGACCCGAGTTTAGGAAGATCACTCAAAGAAATTAGAGCAGTCGATGCTGCAAAAAAGACGCTCTCATTGACCTCAACATGTCACGCGAGTGAATGAGTTTTTATATCCACGGGGCTTTTTATGCTCAATGGCCTGGTTCGAGTGCTTGGCTCCAGTTTCACCAACGCGCTGATTGCTGACGTCACCTCGAACGAGATTGTAAAGCCTTCTGTCTTACATCTCGTCGAATTCAAGACGATTGAAGCTTTCAGTGCTCGTGGACGGCGGGGAAGAAAGTTGTGTTGTGCTGAACTCTGCTGGAGACGAATCAGTGAGGAACAGCGAGGTACCCTGCGTCGGAACTTCCAGTCGACCGTGGCTCAAGACGTGTCCGCGTAGAGGGCGTGCAGAGACGCTAGGAAAAAGCTTGATCAGTTTCCCCTGGGGCAACCAGAACGGGAGGAGTCCTCAGCAACTGTACACAGCAGGGACAGCCTATTCGGACCCCTGTGGTCCAACAGATTCCGCAGCTGTTTCCATCAAAAGTGGGTTGATTTTATCAGCATAGTGAAGACCGAACTTTTTGCACTGGAGTGTAGTCTTCAGAAGTTTTTTATTTTATTTTACGGAACTGAACTTCATGGTGAATTACAAATTTACTTAGATTAAAACTTTGTCTCGTGACTGACCTTTTTTGCACGAGTATTTGGAGATAACGTTTCCGAACTACAAAAAACCTAGACCTGCATTTAATAATAATAATAATACAGATTACTTGTACGCACATACCTTCCGTAATAGGCAAGCTCATGGCGTTTACAATGAAAAGTCCACACTCATACAAAGCATCCCAACACTCGCACACTGTACAGTTGAAACAAAAAAAGAGTTAAATACAATACAATTTATTAACATAGCAGGCAATAAACAAAACACGAAACATAAAAGAGGCGCCTTGTGAAGCACCTCACTGCTCGTCAGGAATGCAGTTTTGTAGAAGAAAAGAAGCCGTTATCCACCATCCACTTTCGTCTCCATTAATCTCGCTGCAGTCGCATACCTGTTTGTATCTCGTTGTCTGGAAATGAATGTCAAGATGCCAAGAACATCCTGATTTTTCAGTCAGGCACTTGTGAATACAAAGCGTTTTTAAAAGAATTTTTTCTAGTTCTCCTCAGCATTTAGTTGTGGTTTTAAATTAAAATCAACAACAATTTTTAAAAAGCTCTGCCGGAGGTAGTTTCTTCTACTGACATTCCCCCCTGCGATTTTCTTCCTGCGAAGTTTCCAGCTTCTAGGCCGTTTAACAGCGTGTCTTGTTCAAGTTACCGAAGGGTAAACAGCGCGGGGAAAGCCATATAAAAAACCCTCCTCTCAGATTGCCTAGGCCAATCATCGCTGCAAGACGAACTGTGGGCTTCGTGTGAGAGCAAAGCGCGCTCGCTGCGTGAGTATTTTCAAAAGTTAAATCGCGCACTGAAAATAAATCGGCACGTCCTTTCCTTCCTTTTTTTCCCCTTTGGTGGTCAAGGCCGAGGATGCTGGTGCGAACTCTGCTTCAGAATGAAAGACCCACCTGAAGAGAAGACCCCTAGATATTTATCTAAGGTGGTGGAAGGTTAACTGCTGCGATGATGGTGGGTTGATATGGTCGTAATGTGATCTCGTTCGACTGCCGGACTGGTCCAATGGGACGCAGCTTTTCCTAGTGCTGCGGTGTTCTTCAGGGTTTGCTGCATTACAGGGTCGCAGCTGCTGCACTTACTGATTTCGTGGTGAAGCGGTAACAGGCCTTGAATAGAAGACCCACAGTGAAGAAGAGAAGAGCAGGCAGAGACAGACAGACACAAGACAGACAGACAGACAGACAGACAGACAGACAGACAGACAGACAGACAGACAGACAGACAGACAGACAGAGACAGACAGACACACAGACAGAGAAAGAGACAGAGAAAGAGACAGAGACAGAGAAAGAGACAGAGAAAGAGACACAAAGAGACAGACGGACGAAGTGGGTGAGAGAGAGACAGACATACGCACAGAGAGAGAGAGAGAGAGAGAGAGAGAGAGAGAGAGAGAGAGAGAGAGAGAGAGAGAGAGAGAGAGAGAGCGGCCTTGTCCATCCTCCCCACCGTCACCACGAGGACAGGGAAGTGGGGTCTACCTGTCGAGACGCCTCAGGCTTGCGGTTTTACGTCTGCTGCAAGGGGGAGAGGGAAGGAGAGAGGGACACATTAAAGAGAAAGGGGGAGGCAGGTAGGCATATGAGGGGGAGTGAAACACCTTACGAAATACAGCGAGAGACAGCTGAGTGACTGTGGCGACGGGTATGCGCGATTCTGTTAGGCCGTCTTCGCTCAGCTGGAATTCGAAAGGATGAACGACACGAGGCTCACCATAAAGACATCACAGCGATCCCCCTCTCCCTCCCTCGGCCTCCTCGCACCTCTTTCCCCTCTTTGCTTCCTCCCTTCCCATTGATCCCCCCTGTCTTCCCCGTCCATTCCTCTTCCTGACTGCGGCCTGCCGTTCATCCATCCGTGTCGGAAGTGACCTGTGACTGACGGGTCCTCACGTGTGCTGGCCTGACAGTCGGACTCACGCGCTCTGCTCGCTGGTTGGCTGTCTGTGCTGGTTGCGGCCCACACAGCCGCACCACACACGCCCTCCGCTAACTCTTGGAGGAGGAACTCCCGTGGTTCTGCGTAGTCTGGCGGAGCCACTCGCGGGGAACGGGGCACACTCCGCGAGGAGCTGCCGAGTGTGGGTTGTGGAACCAGGCCTGCAGAGAACCGTCTTCCTTTGTGTCTGTGTCTGTGTGCGCGTGGAATCGGTCCCCTGCGCCCAGTGGACAAGCCTATCCTACCGCCCTTGCGAAGATGACGTTTCCACTTCTTGGATGGCAAAATTTGCATCGAGCCCGTGTCGTGCAGTGCGTACAAATCTCCCCCGTGCCTGTGGTGACCGACTGAAATCGAAAGGACGAGTACAATACGCCTAGATACGTTTTCCTCAACCGTCCAGAACTGACGTTTCTTGAAGGTGCAAGTGTTGGTCGGTCCTGTCGAGAACCAAATGTCGTCTTTGAAAAAAGATTTTGAAGACGATTTGCACCTGGTGGCGTCTCTTGCTCATGGTGAGTTACATGGAAACGTTACAGAACTGTAGTGGGAATTTTTCTACGTCATAAATTGTTTTTTGATTGTTGAAAACGTGGAAATATAACGTCGGCTTCTTGTCATGAAAAAAAGAGACCGGTGATTTTTTGTCCCCCACTTGTGGGTGATACTTTTATCAGGGAAGAATGCTGTGATTTGTTCATTGGATTTGTGCTTGTGATGCATTCAGATTCAGTATTTCTTCCCTTGTGTCACCTAGCGGAGTCGTTATCAGTGTTGCGTCGGACTGGTTGGAATTATCAAGCTGTCTCCTGGAACAAAAGTGTATCTGTGACCTTCAGCTCCAGGAAGTAAGAGTGACCACTGCAGCAGGAGTTTTGTAATCACGTCAGACCTCTACGTAAAGGAGCTTCCCCTCGCGTTACTCAAGGGGGACCATTCCTTCCGTAGTGAGGGCCCGGTGTAAACATTGATGGACGTCAATGACTTGTGGGCATGCCAACCGGAGCAGTCGAGGTTACAATTACCTGTAGGGTGTCTTGTCATTTCTCGCTTCTCTTCTAAAATAACGTCGCCCAGCTGCTCGTCATCTCCGCATGAGCGTCGTGACAAATGTGAGAGCCGGGGGTGTGGAACCATCGGACAAGGCCACCACACCCCAGCTCCGCCCCCATCCCCACCCCCTCCCCCACAATCGCTACCACCCCCACCCCCACCCGTATCATCTTCACCATCGCTGTCGCCATCACCCCTATCTTAGCTTCCAACTCCAACGCCATCCCCAACCCCCACTCCTCCCCCAGTCCGCTCCTTACCCTCGGGGCCACCCTCCACGCGACCTCTTGCCACCCCCCACGCCGCCCCTCTCCCCCCACTCACCCGAGTCAATGTTCGACAAACCGGAGAGGTCCTCAGTGCCCCCCTGGCCCCCCGACCTGGCCCCCTGCCTGTCGCTGGATCTGGGCAGGATGGCCCTCAACTGTCTCCAGGACTGCTGTTGGGACAAGGCGGTACAGTGCGACTTCGAGGACATCCTGGTAAGTCTCAGGGCGGCTGCGTGGGCGGAGGAGTACAGCGAATGCAGGGGACTGAAAGGCTTTCGGTCAGTGTTGAGATGCTATGTCAGCAATCCGGAAATGGCCTCGAAGTCGAGATGAATTGCATCACGTCCTTTGCTATGTGTGTGTGTGTGTGTGTGTGTGTGTGTGTGTGTGTGTGTGTGTGTGTGTGTGTGTGTGTGTGTGTGAATATGTGTGTATGTGTGTGCGCGCGTGTGTATGTGCGTGTGTATGTGCGTGTGTATGTGCGTGTGTACGTGCGTGTGTCTGTTTGTGTGTGTGTGTGGGTGCGTGCTTGTGTATGTGTGTGTGTGATTGCGCGCGCGCGCGCGTGTGTGCGTGTGCATGCGTGCAAGCTGTGTGCATGAGCGTGCACGTGCTTTCGCGCAAATCGTGCTTATAAAAGCGTGGAATATCGCCCATTGACCTTAGTTACGAATGGACTTTACTATACCGTACAGCTAGCGGGGTTACGATGATTGCACTGCAGCAAATAGGAGTTCAAAGTCATCTTAGTAGTCTATCTATGATGGTAATGCGTGGTGAAAGCGAGTTCTATAACTGCACATTCGAGCGGTACTATGGAGGACCGGGAGAGAGAGATGTCAATATGAAATGGAAGTTATGTTGCTATTTTGCTTTGATTGACTCCAAAAGATCGGCGAATACTTACATTCATGTACAGCGCATTCTTGAGTAGGACGCATGGTTTACACTACACATCAGTGATGATCCCGTTTCTAAAATTGACCCGGATGCTGTTAATCAACTCGCCAGACTTTTCGTCTTGCATGCGTGCTGGGTCATGAAGGAAATGCCGCGTTATTCCTGCAATGCCCGCAGCCGTCACGTATTGATGACGCGTGGCTTTAATGTGTTCTTTGTTGTGAATAACTTGCAGCTACTCTTTATTAAATTAATATAGATACTGCAAATGCATTTTTGCTCGTAACCTAATTTGCCTTCCTGTGGTTATCGGTAGTTTCGGCTGATGCTGCTTCAGCAAAACCTTGCACGTGTTTATGAAAATCAGGCCTGACACTGTACTTGCAGCACCATTATTGGATGAGCTCGAGTCTGGCTGTATTCGTACTCCGCACTTACTGAAGCTGACTTAAGCTCATCCTCGCATCTCCAAACTGGTGCCCTATGCTCTTGGAGTTTCGCGTGCTCGCTGCGAGATTGCAGCCCTGTTGAGAAACTGAGTAAATATTTCCTCGTTATTATTTCCCGTGTATTCGTGTTGACAGAGAATGATGGCGACATCATAAAGACATCCTGGATAAATGTATCTCTTGGTCCGTTTCCTGTCTGTTGGAATGGTGCTATCCTGTGTTGTCTATTTGAGATTACGCCTCTACAAGGAAGTGTCATCATGTACACAAAGCTGACTTTACATTCTCCGTTGTTTGTTGTTGTGTTGGAATGGAGCGGGACACAAATGCTGTTTTCCCTGAACACATGGAGTCCACTCTAGAGGAATAGTGGGCAGGTGAGACGCTCTCTTAGTTAGGACGCATTTGTAACTGGCCACATCAAGTAGTCTGGGCTGCATACATCACTTTTCCCATTGCGAGGGTAGGGGCTTTAGTGTCCTCTTTATTGCTGTACTAGTTGATCCAGGGCTTTAAGAACAGCGGATTACTTTGGAGTGTCATGGTGTGCCTAGCGTATCTTTGTCTTGATTGGGTTTGGTCACCTTTATATATATATATATATATATACATCTTTCTCATTCTCTCTCTCTGCCTCTTTCTCTCTCTCTCTCTCTCTCTCTCTCGTTCGTTCGTTCGTTCGTTCGTTTTCTCTCTCTCTCTCTCAGTTCACTTAGTGGCTATTTTCAACGTTGCATTTCGTTACCATGCATTGATTGTAACCCGTGTTATTGTGAGAATTTTGTGTGGGATAGAGGGTGGTTGGGTGGGTAGGGGTGGGGGACGGGATTGGATTTGTTTGTTTGCTTGCTTGTTTTAACAAGGGATGGATGTAAGATAGGCAACTATGTCTAATTCACGAATTTCCCTTGAAAAATAAAGTGTATTCAATCTCTCTCTCTCTCTCACTCTCTCTCTCTCTCTCTCTCTCTCTCTCTCTCTCTCTCTCTCTCTCTCTTTCCGACCATATGTGTGTATGTTTTCGCGTGTATTCTTGCCTTGGCGAGAGATGGAAAACCGTCTGACCCTAGCAAAGGCCAACATGTCCTTCGGCAAGCTATTTTTCCCCCTATGGAGAAACCTTAGATGTGCGTTTGAGATACGATGCATTCAAGAGTGTCTTGTCTTGCCCACATCCTATCATGGAGGGTAAGCTCGGACAAGTGGCGTTACCATCCATAACTTCACAAAAGAGCATCGTGTGGCCTTGACCCCTGCGCTTGGGTGACTACAGTATCTTTGTAGACTGCCTCAGTAGGGCCTCCTTCGTGTTCGTTTGCATCCAACACGTCCCACCAGAAAACACTGCCCAAGAGGGCCAACATCTTGTCGCCCCAAAGCTCAGGTGAGATGGAACCTTTTGTTTGGCGGAAATCTCTCCACAGAAACATGGGAGCTGACGAGATGGGAGCAGATGGCGATGAGAAGGCAGACGATAGCCGTGATGGAGGAAGCGATTATCCCGTGGATTAGCAGTCTGCTTCTAGATGAATTATGTCGTGCTCGTGCGGTGCGAAGAACGGATGATGAATGGAGGACTATTTCGAGAGGCAGGGGATAGGGGGTGTGGGGGTATGGTGTTAGGTGAGCAGGCAAGGGTGGACAAAAAGGAGTCAGGAAACGGACCCTGTCCAAACACATGTAATACATGTCCTCGTCGTTTTGGGAAGACAGTTCTCATGACGAGTAATGCCTAGCTGCTGCAATGCTCCTCGAATGGAAGAACGTGTTTCGTGACGAACATTCTTGCATTGGTCGGCAGATGTTACTTTTCTTTTTAATTGGGGGGGGGGGGGGGGGGGGAGAGACATATTTTTGTTCAGAGACCCTTGTCCTTTGTGGAAGACAGCAATGATCTCCGATGAATGCTAAGCAAAGACAAGAAGCATTTAATGAAGATGAAACACTCAGCTTTTGACTGAACCAGCTGGGACGACTTATCAACCTTTTTGACGGATGTCAGTGAGATGGAGAGCTGCGTTTTGCGCATGGCAGAACGAGACGTCTGCACCGCTGTCATTCTTCTGCATTGGGCCAATGAATATTCATGACCTATTTTCATGACTTGTGAGAAAGCAATGAGCTTGTTTTCCCATCTTCGCCCAAAGGATGTCCTGTCCCCGCAGAAGAGCTAGTGCATGTGAAGTGACAACGCGCCAACTCTGCCAGGTCAGCAGGGCCTGTCTTGTCTTGGAGAGAGAGAGAGAGAGAGAGAGAGAGAGAGAGAGAGAGAGAGAGAGAGAGAGAGAGAGAGAGAGAGAGAGAGACAGACAGACAGACAGACAGACAGACAGACAGACAGACAGACAGACAGACAGACAGACAGACAGACAGACAGACAGACAGACAGACAGACAGACAGACAGACAGACAGACAGACAGACAGACACGCAGGCAGGCAGGCAGGCAGGCAGACAGGCAGATAGACAGAAACGGCTGCATAAGGTCGTTGACCTTCTGTCCGGTGTCTATTTCCTGTCTGCACTGAGGAGCAGCCTACCGCACTGAGTAGAGCGAGGCTCCTTTAAATTGGGAAGTGGCAACTCTTAGTTTTGCCTCGATCTGATGGAGTGCTCTTTTCGCGGCTGCTTTTATTCCTTTCTCCTATGCTTTTCTCCTTCTTCGTCAACTTCATTCCTCTAATATCACTCGTCCTCCCTTGCTGTAGTCTTTCTTTTCCAGCAGTTTTCTTGCGTCTCTTCGCCGTCTCATGTCTTGACTATCCTTCGGCCTCAGCCATCTTTCTTCCCCTGTCTGGCTTTCTCCTCCCCTGTTGTCTTTGTCGCTCTGACTGTCTCGCTTCCTGTTTGTCTATTTGCCTGTCAGCCTGCTTGCTTGAATAGGTATGCTAGAAAAAGCATGAAAGAAGCCTTACTAGATAAATTGCACGTGGTGAATCTGTTTTTCTACTTAAGCTGTGGAATCACAGACAACTTCATCATAAGACGCCTTCATTATTCTTTCTAAATTCTTTAGTGTCGCTAATTCTTGAAATAGGTTTGTCCTGAGCGCTTCTGTTGTTTAGTTGGGTTGGGTGTTTATTGTTCCACCTACACTGTTATTGTGTTGACTGTTGGGTGTTGTTGTTGTTTTGGAGTCGGATGTTTCGGGCAGTCTTCCTCCGCTATTCTCTTCCGCTTTATGACCTTTCTATGACCTTTCTATGGCCATTGTGCCAAGGCGCCAATATCCTCAACACCGATGAATTATCGCTTATCGATCCCCGGCCTTGTTCCGGGAACAAACGTTCTGTTGTCTCGCTTCCAATCGGGGAGCCAATCACCCATGCACCTTCGATCTCCTTATGAAGCCTCCCGTCCCCTAGGTTCATTCATCCTTCAGGCAGGTACTGCATGGGCAGCGTCAGCTGGACTCCTCCTGGCGGGCCCCACCTAAAAGTCCGCGCCGCACTGACCACTACGGGAGCTGACCCGTGGTCAGGCGTGACCGTCCAGAAGGGCTGAGTGTTTACCTGCCAGGCCTGTTGAAGGCGTCTGTGGCTCTCATAGCCTGATGGTAGCAGTAATCTGCCACTAACAAGAAGACTTTCCTGGAAGGTAAATAGGAATCGATAGCAGGGGGCCCTGGAGGCTGCTCCGAAGAGAAAGACAAGCCGTTGCAATATTGGGTGGGGAAGAGGACAAAAGAAATTGAAGAGGAAAGGGGTCGTTAGTTGTTAATGGGGTGCTATATGACGCCTCGCCTCGAGTGTATGCGTTTGTGTTTGTGTGTGTGTGTGTGAGTGTGTGTGTGTGTGTGTGTGTGCGTGCGTGCGTGCGTGCGTGCGTGCGTGTGTGTGTGTGTGTGTGTGTGTGTGTGTGTGTGATTCTTCATTGCAGCCAACGACCCACCATAGTTACAGCAATATATATGCGTAGAATAAATGAAATCAGCAAGTGTTAAAAACATCCGAAGATATATTTACTGGAGATGATAACACATCTACTATTTTACAGTAATCAGATTTTACAGTATTGAAGTACACAAACGTTTGGTATGTTCATTTAATACTGTACGTAAGTGTCTCGAAGTCATTAGGTTAAAACTTAAGAGAATCGCAAGAAACAGTCAAACAGATCTCAGGTGGCTTATCAAATACCTTAGACTGAATATATACATATATATACTGAATTAGTATGGGCAGTGTGTTAGTAGAGAGAGAGAGAGAGAGAGAGAGAGAGAGAGAGAGAGAGAGAGAGATCAACATGCTTTGTAACTAATGGTGTTGAGCATAAGAATGAAACTGTTTTCCTATTATACATGAAATGGGGAAAGAAGCGTCAGCGGAGACGGATTTGTCGCTTGCTTTCATTCAAGAAACTAATACCCTTCCTCGCGTCTCGTTAGTACTCGACTTTTCTCGTCTCGCTGTCTCCACTCTGCTCTCACTCACCTTCTGTCTGCTCGACTAACTTCGTGGAAAACGGTCATAGCCTGCAAACGCAACCCGATAGCTGCAGATGCTAAACTGGGGAGCCGGCCGAAGCTCACCATCTCCCCAAGACGTGTCTCAGCTTGCCAATTATTTACAAAATGGCGAATATTTTCTTGTTCATCTAACGACTACCCTACATTTCTGTCCTCTTGCCTCCGCTTCTAGTACAGTTATGCGAGTTCCTCACTTCTAGTACAGTAATGCGAGTTCCTCACTTCTAGTACAGTAATGCGAGTTCCTCACTTCTAGTACAGTTATGCGAGTTCCTCACTTCTAGTACAGTTATGCGAGTTCCTCACTTCTAGTACAGTAATGCGAGTTCCTCACTTCTAGTACAGTTATGCGAGTTCCTCACTTCTAGTACAGTTATGCGAGTTCCTCACTTCTAGTACAGTTATGCGAGTTCCTCACTTCTAGTACAGTTATGCGAGTTCCTCACTTCTAGTACAGTAATGCGAGTTTCTCACTGCTAGTACAGTTATGCGAGTTCCTCACTTCTAGTACAGTTATGCGAGTTCCTCACTTCTAGTACAGTAATGCGAGTTTCTCACTGCTAGTACAGTTATGCGAGTTCCTCACTTCTAGTACAGTTATGCGAGTTCCTCACTTCTAGTACAGTAATGCGAGTTCCTCACTTCTAGTACAGTTATGCGAGTTCCTCACTTCTAGTACAGTTATGCGAGTTCCTCACTTCTAGTACAGTTATGCGAGTTCCTCACTTCTAGTACAGTTATGCGAGTTCCTCACTTCTAGTACAGTTATGCGAGTTTCTCACTGCTAGTACAGTTATGCGAGTTCCTCACTTCTAGTACAGTTATGCGAGTTTCTCACTTCTAGTACAGTTATGCGAGTTCCTCACTTCTAGTACAGTTATGTGAGTTCCTCACTTCTAGTACAGTTATGTGAGTTCCTCACTTCTAGTACAGTTATGTGAGTTCCTCACTTCTAGTACAGTTATGTGAGTTCCTCACTTCTAGTACAGTTATGCGAGTTCCTCACTTCTAGTACAGTTATGTGAGTTCCTCACTTCTAGTACAGTTATGTGAGTTCCTCACTTCTAGTACAGTAATGCGAGTTCCTCACTTCTAGTACAGTTATGTGAGTTCCTCACTTCTAGTACAGTTATGTGAGTTCCTCACTTCTAGTACAGTTATGCGAGTTCCTCACTTCTAGTACAGTTATGCGAGTTCCTCACTTCTAGTACAGTTATGCGAGTTCCTCACTTCTAGTACAGTTATGTGAGTTCCTCACTTCTAGTACAGTTATGTGAGTTCCTCACTTCTAGTACAGTTATGCGAGTTCCTCACTTCTAGTACAGTTATGCGAGTTCCTCACTCAGGTCAATGCATGGAAAAGGGAGGAATGAGTTCGGTGCGTAAAATGACTGGATTACTGGCGGACTTTGCCAAGTGATGGCGGATGTTGGATAGTTTCAGGTGGACAGGAAGATGTAGTGCAATTAGAGTGCCTTCATCATAGCAAACCCAATTACTGACTGGCAGATCCACTAGTTATGGTTTATCGCGCTACTTAGATATGACTGGCAGGATTTCTGTGTACTTTGTCGCGCTGTAGTATGCTCTTTGATAAAGACAATTCGTGAGTTTACAGGATGAAAGTTACTCTTCATTTCCGAGCATGTGTATACCTGTACCCGTACAAGCACTGGCAGTCGTGACTTTGTCTTGCTTAGAATTGTCCGTACAAACTCACCTGCGTTTTAACTACTTCATTCTCTCACTCACTCGTTCACCCATTCACACACTCTCTCTCTCTCTCTCGCTCTCTCTCTCTCTCTCTCTCTCTCTCTCTCTCTCTCTCTCACACACACACACACACACACACACACACACACACACCACAGAGACTATATAATAATAATAATAATAATAATAATAATAATAATAATAATAATAATAATAATAATAATAATAATAATAATAATAATAATAATAATAATAATAATAATAATAATAATAATAATAATAGCATTTATAACGCGCATGCAAGAACTCAATGCGCGGGCATAGCCACATTTACACGCAGTTACTCGTCAGTCATACTACATAGCACAACACTCGTACGACTATCATACCAGGACTTGAAAAAAAACTAGGAGGTTACAGAAAAGCAAGACGAAACATAATGGGTTTTTAACTGAGATGCATCACGTAGGCCAGCCGGCAGGGAATTCCAGACACTAAGGGGCATTGAAACTGAAACTACGCTCTCCGAAAGACTTGGTACTACGCTTTTGAATTTTCAGAAGCTTTTCACTTGATTAGAGGAGAGAACGGGAAGGGTGATAGATAGGTACAAAGGGAGGCCGAAAGATATGCCGGAAGGGTGAAATCAAAATGACGGTACGCCAAAACAGCAATTTTGTACTGACAGTGGAAATTAACGGGAAGCCAGTGTAGATGTTTCAGGAGGGGTGTCACATGATCGCCTTGCCCTTCATAAGAACCAGACGTGCCGCACTGTTTTGAACTCGTTGCAGACGGTTTAGTTGTTCTGCCGGAAGATCCGCCAGGACTGAATTGCATCAATCCAGTCGTGACGTGATCCTGGCAGTTACTAGCCTAGCACAGGTAGTGTCCGAAAGGTATTGACGGATTGATGCAATACGGCGCAGTTCAAGAAAACATGCAGGCATGTACTGCTAATCTGATCGTTCATGGACAAGGTCTGCTCAGTGTAAACACCGAGATACCTAACTGAGCTCGTGAATGGAATAGAGCTCCCCCCCCCCCCCCCCCCCCCCCCCCCCAGTGAATGTGGACTCACTCCCCACAAGCCCAAGACGTGATGGTGCACCGGCAGGTAAAACTTCAGTTTTATCTGTGTTGAGCATCGTTTGTTGCTGTTCATCCATGAAAGTACATCGTCAACACATGTCTCATTTCTGACTGCACAGAAGAAAAATCACCAATTTGTGCACTCTGTTTCTCTGCCTCTCAGCCTCTCTGTCTCTGTCTCTCAGTCTGTCTGTCTGTCTGTCTGTCTGTCTGTCTGTCTGTCTGTCTGTCTGTCTGTCTGTCTGTCTGTCTGTCTGTGTCTGTCTGTCTGTCTGTCTGTCTGTCTGTCTGTCTGTCTGTCTGTCTGTCTGTCTGTCTGTCTGTCTGTCTGTCTGTGTCACTGTCTGTCTGTCTGTGTCTGTCTGGCTGGCTGGCTGTGTCTGTCTGTCTGTCTGTCTGTCTGTCTGTCTGTCTGTCTGTCTGTCTGTCTGTCTGTCTGTCTGTCTGTCTGTCTGTCTCTCTCTCTCTCTCTCTCTCTCTCTCTCTCTCTCTCTCTCTCTCTCGGTTCTCTTGCCTCTCCCGCTCACCGTCCTCTATGCCCCTTGAGTGGGGTTGAAGGTCGTTGTCAGCTAAGCCTAATGGTGCCAGGGGAATCCCCTCCTCCAAAGCCTGCAGGCTTCCCCAGCCTCTGTGGCAGCGAGGAAAACGTCACTACCGAGGTCGTTGCCCGCGTTTTACCGCCACCTCTCATTCCTCCACATATCTTAGCGCCCGTCCCCCACCCCACCCCCCACCCTCCTCCCCACCCCCCTTCCCTCCCCCCCCCCCTTCCATGCCTCTCTTCCTTGTTTATCAGTTATCCTGTGCTTCACATGGCTGTTCCTTGGTTCCCTTTCTGTTAATTTTGTTTACACCTCCATCCCAACTCCCCCACCCCCCACCCCTCATTTTTTACCACTGTCTTTTTTCTTCAGGCGCCTTCCTCCTCTCTCCCTCTCCCTCCTCCATCCCCCCACCCACCACCCCCACCCCACCCCACCCCACCCCCCACCCCCACCCCCACCCCCACCCCCCCCACCCCCACCCCCACCCCCCTCTTTCCTTTGTCCGCACTCATATCCCTGCAAGTTGGGGCAAGAAATCTGCCGTGCGAGAATGTTTCTCCGTGTCTTGCTGTACACTGGCCTGCCTGTCCAAGTCCATCATGTCCTTTTGCTCCAGGAAGCTGATCTTCTGGCTTCAGTAAAGACGATGATGTCGACGACAACGACGTAAACAACAACAACAACAAGGGGAGCAGCAGCAGCGACGACGACTGCACTAGCAATGAAGATAAATGAATAAATAAATGAATGAATGAATAAAGTTATGAAAGAATTCCATATATTTCTTAAAATTTTCGTGTGGTGACTATACCCCTTGTTGCCAAAAAAGGCAGTCCATTCCTACATTTTACTGGCTGTCTGCTCGTGGGTCGTGAAGCTGTTACCGGACCTTCCGCTCAAGTCCGTCTGTCAGTCTGTCAATCTGTCTGTCTGTCTAACTGTCTGTCATTCTGTCTGTCTGTCTGTCTGTCTGTCTGTCTGTCTGTCTCTTTCTCTCCCTTCCTCCCTTTCTAGGTATATTGCCTCTCTCCCTCTGTGTCCGTGTGTCTGTCTGTGTGTGTGTGTGTGTGTGTGTGTGTGTGTGTGTGTGTGTGTATGTGTGTGTGTATGTGTGTTTGTGTGTGTACGCACGCGCGCACATGCATGTATATGTGTGTTTGTTTGCGTAAGCAAGCACATGTATGATGCATGTATGATGTATTTGTAAATGTGACAGATGTGTTTCTGAGCGTTCTTCTGCGCTTGTGTGTATGCGTGCTCGCGCGGATTATCTCATAGCTCTTTAATGTTTCGTTTTAATTCAATTCACAAATAAATATACGAGATTTTCACAAGCATTTGCATCCTCGTGAACTGTTACAGATTTCTTCCCTTCTGTGTGTTACACATTTTACAAAGTTGTTTTATACGGGAAGACCGTTTTCAAGAAGTTGGACGGCTTTATTCTCTAATGTCGTCTGTGTCTTGGTTGCTAAGGGAAACCTCTGAACGCTGAATGAATGGGTTTGCAGAGAGAGAGAGAGAGAGAGAGAGAGAGAGAGAGAGAGAGAGAGAGAGAGAGAGACTGTTGCGAATCTTTTGCAACATCTTTCGATTCCTGGATATAGAGCCGCCGAAGGAGGCGGAAGAGAGAAAACTTGCTTAATCGTGAACAATGTCTGGACAAAGTGAAGCGAAGGCGGCTCCTGATGAGGATGTAAGCGTTTGCCGCCCACTCTCTTGATGTGGTAGTCAAGTTAATGGGGAATCTAAAAGATGTATGTATCCACATCATCCTAGCTTGTTGCCGTAAAAGTCCGTATGGAAAATCTTCGGGTACACAGTGCTCATACGCCTGCAGAATAGAGGTGTAGGTGTGTGTGTGTGTGTGTGTGTGTGTGCGCGCGCGTGTGTGTGTGTCTGTGTTTCCGCGCTCGCGTATGTGAGCTTTATGTGTGTTTGTGTAAAAGTGCATGTGCGTGTTTTCATGAATAAACGTGCACGAATGTATCGATATACATATGGCATAAAGACAAACATGATAAGACAGGTACGTGGAAAGAAACCTTGTGGAGGCCATGAATGCAAGAACCACTGACAACAAAAATCGCTGAAGCAAGCCTATCACGGTACAGCCCTGGGATCCCTGTGGACTTTCACCCCGTCACACCAGAGGAGCTGTTGGGGCAGCGGCTCCGTGGCGAGGTAGGTCTGTGCATATGCATATCTCTGATGGGACTGTGATGCTGCAGAGCAGAGCGAGGCACAAGCCTGCTTGCCTGCCTGTCTGTCCTGCTGTGTCCCGCCTCACCTTTGCTTTCTATCGATCCTCGCCTGGCGCTCCCCGCCATCGCCTTCAAGCAGCGTCGCTCATCGCGCTGACGTCGCAAGCCTCTGCTGCTGCCGCTGCCGCTGATGTTGAGGGTCGGGACGGAGGTCTACCATTACCAGGCTGGTCAGCCGCGGGTCCTGCCCTGTTGTTCACCGCACTGACCATCATCGCCACAGAAGCCTGACCGTGTGGGTCTGGTGTCCAGATCCCCAGTGGACCGACTCTGTGATCCGGTCTTTCTTTCTTGCCCGCCTTCATGCCCTCGCCTGCTTAATTAATCTTCCGTGGACATTTAAAACTTGTACTCCCCCTCCAGTTCCGTGACGTGATTACGTGGTGGGGAAGTTGGAAAAAAGACGGCAACGAGATTTGGTGGTGCTGCGCCTGGTTGAGTGGAGTTGCATACGGTGGTATTTTCCTGGAAAGAGTAGAAAGAGAAGCTGCTTAGGAAGAAAAAGTCAGCTGTGTTGCAACACAATGTAAGATTGCTTGCAGTCATTCTGGGTGACAATGCGACACGACGCGGCGTGACGGCTTTCCACGTCATCAAGCCGTGGCGCTACCATTTTGGGGAGCAAAAGAAATTAGTAAAGTTCTCTCAAATTAACAATGCTGACGTTAATTCCGGCCAGTTATTAATGGTGGTGCCCCACCAGTTATACATAAAGGGCGTACATCGTTCTCGGAAAAGCGGACGCCCAGCGAGAGACGACACATTAATTTTCAAAGCGAGTCACAGCCTGAGGACGGATTCGCTCGGAACCTACACAGGACCTACGGAAGCCTTTCATCTTCTCCCGAGAAAATGGAACAGAAATCAAAGTCTTGGCACGCAGCCTGTCGGCCAAGCAGCGAGGACCAGTCATGCTGGTAATCCCAGTCTTCAGCTGAACACATGGTGAAGTCTTTATGGCGGTAGGCTGAAAGCCCTAACAGCAACCATTGAAACTTCAACAAAGCACATTCTTTTCAATTCTGATCAATAGAGACTCAATCGGCAAGCCTTCTCTTGCGAACTTGCTTATTACAGCCGTCGCGAAAACAGGTTGTTTATTTTAAACTCAAAAAACGACTTACGGGGAATTGATCGTCGAGTGAGTAAGCACTTGTTCGAGCAAGCAGATGACGAAAAATCGGGTCCAAGTTGCACCACTCCTTAAAAGGAAAGGAAAGCTTGGCTTGCCTCAGAGTTCCATTTGCTTGGTGGGAAACTGAAGTCTCGGAAATCTGCCGTTGTTGCTCTCGCACGGTCCCTCAGTCTGTCACGAGAGGCTTCTGGCAAGTGTAGTCTCAGCTGCTAGTGCTCTGATAGTCTGGCAAGACAGGTCGGCGATGACAGAGACTCTTAGGGGATGGTGAATCTTGGAAAACCGACAGACCAGTCATTATCCTACAATGAACTCGCCAATACCTGTGAGGAATTCCCTCTGAAACTTCACCGCATCCAGCCAGTTTACCTGTGATCACTTTCGCTCTCTCTTGAACACGAGAGAGAGAGAGAGAGAGAGAGAGAGAGAGAGAGAGAGAGAGAGAGAGAGAGAGAGAGAGAGAGAGAGAGAGAGAAATCTACCAGCTTTCTCCATCGGTGTTTGTTTCACCGCCGTCGACCGTGCCACGATGGGAGAAAAAGGAAATCTCAGACCGAACTCGGCCACTAAAGAACTCTTGAACGATGCTGGCTTTCTTGTTCCAAACGCCAAGATTCGGAGGAAAAAACGCGTGCCCGTGCATAGGAGTTTCAGTGAGGTAAGCTTCTGGATCGAGAGCGAGTCGACCTGTGTGAGTGCGGTAGAGCCTGTGCATGTTTGCGTTCGTGGTGCGTGCGTGCGTGTGCGTGTGTGTGTGTGTGTGTGTGTGTGTGTGTGCGTGCGTGCGTGCGTGTGTGCTTGAGTGGATGAGAGAGAGAGAGAGATAGATAGATAGATAGATAGATAGATAGAGAGAGAGAGAGAGAGAGAGAGAGAGAGAGAGAGAGAGAGAGAGAGAGAGAGAGAGAGAGGCAGGCAATGTCACTGCTCCATGAACAATAGCAGAAGGGTGGTTTTTTGTGAGACCTTTGCATTCTAAACGCCACTCGTTCCGTGTTTTGCTCTTTGATGTCTTGTTCGACTCGTGGTGCACGTCTTCCCCCATGCAACTGTCACAGTCATTCTGACCGCCAACATGGCTGTTTGTTCTTGTCCTGTCGTACGCATTTGATACGATACGTGTTTTCCTTGATTTCGTTCGCTGTTATACTGTTTCCACTGATTAGCGTACACATCCGATCGTGTATGTATTGTACGTACTTCTCATGTCTCGCTTCAAGTATGTAGCCAGGCTTATGTGTGTGCCTAATTGGACACGCAACCAGGCAGACCGAAATATTACCCCAGGAAGTTTATATGGACAAAAAGGTGAGCATGTTCGGCGTGCATCTGATCGTTATGAACGAAGACTTTAGAGAAGATTTTTTTTAATTGCCCTTCGATCTCTGAGGACGCTTCGTTTCGCTGGGTGGAGTCGCCTACGAGTACGTGTAGATGCTGGCAATGCAGTGAAGTGGAGTGGCTAAGTCGTATGGGGAAGACGAGCTTCACTAGCTTGCTTGGAAATGATGAGATTGCCTTGTCTTGGTACGGCACGAAAGTCCTGCAGCCTGTCCAGGCGAGGCTAGGCTACTTTCTTCCAGCCAGACGTGACGTGTGCGTTTCCTTGGCGACGTTACGCTTGTGTTCCTCACAGAGTCCCTGTGGTCAGTGGGTTAGAATCGACCCACCACGTGATCTCTACGCGATTCATAAGACAGGAATGACCAGGGAACTCATGACTTATCTGTATCTTATTCTAACCAACTCTTCCGATTTTTCATGAGCAATGGCCTTCAGTAGCCCTCAGAGGCTGGAAGGTCGTAAAACTCCATCCGTCCATCCACCCACCCATCCATTTTCTTGCTGATTTTTCGTCCCAGTGATTAGTGCGTGATGGAAGGGATAACTGGCTGGAATGCAAGGGGCTTACACTTTTCCCTCGTGGATTTATACTGCCGTTTTCTTTGCTTCGTATGATCAATATTAACAGAGAAATTTCTGGGAAATTCACTGTGACATTTTATGATAAATCGAATCAGCCGGATTCTTTGCTCAGGAGACTTCCACGGGCGAAAGTAGGGTTTAGTAGGACTTTAAATGCCAG
>JAWQFJ010007183.1:42500-45716 GCA_034096865.1 Theodoxus fluviatilis
ACGTATGACCCCGCTCTCCCTTCGTCACACTGGTCACGTATGACCCCGCTATCCCTACGTCACACTGGTCACGTATGACCCCGCTATCCCTACGTCACACTGGTCACGTATGACCCCGCTCTCCCTACGGCACACTGGTCACGTATGACCCCGCTCTCTCTACGGCACACTGGTCACGTATGACCCCGCTCTCCCTACGGCACACTGGTCACGTATGACCCCGCTATCCCTACGTCACACTGGTCACGTATGACCCCGCTCTCCCTACGGCACACTGGTCACGCTCTGGACTGCGCTGGGCAGCTTGGCTCTGGCTGTGGCAGTTCAGAGCAGTGAAGGCAGAGGAAGCAAGGAGCCGTGAGGCAGAGGACAACACTCTGTGACCATGCATCCAGCAATGATGTGGAAAGGTCCAGACTTAGGGGAGGGAGGCAAAGAGGGGTTGGGGGGGGGGGGGGGGGGGACGGGGGTTCCCTCGTTTTAGTGCGAAATACTTCTAGTGTGGACGTTAATGTAGCCCCCATTTCTTCGCCTTTCCAATTGTCTTCGAGCCAATTCCCTGGTGCATACGCGCGTATAATTATTCACACTTTGTTGAGAGGCACATGTGTTCATTCAATTCATATTTTATCTTTCAGTCTACTCCTATTACTATCTCAATTTTCTGTCACGTAAAGAACATGTCGCGACAGCCTGCCTCAGTGCACAGGGCGGTTTGAAAAGGTTGAGCTGCCGTAGCCCCTGCGTCTCTTGCTCAATGTCTTATCGAGACCGTTGTCTCCGTCATGGTAGCGACACGTATCCTTACGCTGTTCACTGCAGATATTCTTCCTACGTCAAATGCCCATATGCTTTTTGTCAAACTTGTCAAATGTGCCTACATTGTTCAGGCCGATTTTTTCCCCCCTGTACATACAAAAAAAATCGTAAATCTTCTGGTCGTAAAACAGAAATCAATTACTATCAGGAATCGCTGGTCTCGCCTTGGCGATGTCATTGTTCGAAGCCTCCGTACGTGTACCTCATCCCGCCCTATGCAGGAGCAGCAGAGCGGAAAGTTCATCTCAGTTGAAAAGTTCATGAACTCGTAGATAATAGGCGCGTCAGTGGAAATGATTCCTGAGTCCGCGCTACCCCGTGCAGAGCTGCTCGTCAGCCGTGTACACAAAGGAACTGCGCTGGCTTGAAATGAATTAGTGGCGTCGTGTTGGTAAAACTATCTGCGTTATGTTATGTTCCATGCCTGACCCCCCTGAGAACGAACGAGCAAAATACATTTGGTATTATCACAGCCAAGGTTGTTCTGTCCCATTTGCGTAGTTCCACAAACAAAGTGTCATGATCTCCTACCTCAAACAACCGGTGTTCAAGAAGCCGGTCTCTCGGTGGTGTTTCTCAGTGTGTGATAAATCCTCTTCTTTTACCGCTACGTCCTGCCATCCTATTGTTCATCACAATGTACCTGCCATGAATACAAATAGCCGCACCCGCATCCAGGCGTTCTTTGACGTGGTATTATTTTGCGAGCTGTCGTGGCAGTCACAGAAAGACCCAGGCCTGGGGCAAGATGAGCTCCACAAGGAACCAGCTACGCCGCCAGACGATAGTCTGCTGGTGGAGTTGATTGGCTTGACCCGGATTGCAACGTGATGATGGCTCGTCTTGAGCTGTATTCTTGCAGAAAACATGCGGTGGTTCTTTGTTACAGATGGACAGACGATGGGGCGACTCGGGATCTCTCGCTTCTAATTGTTCTGTGAAGCGTTCTTTGTTGTCTGAGTTGTTGCTGCCTCTGGTAGCAGCCAGACTTAGAAATGGCGCCGTTGTCTTCTGGGTGCTTCCAATCATGTCTGGATCAATGTCCTGTGTTTTTCTTCCTCCGCCTCCTCCTGCTTATTCTTCTTTTTCTTTCTTCTTCTTCTTCTTCTTCTTCTTCTTCTTCTTCTTCTTCTTCTTCTTCTTCTTTCTTCTTCTTTCTTCTTTCTTTTCTTCCTTTTCTTCTTTCTTCTTCTCTTCTTCTTTTTCTCTCTTCTTCTTCTTCTTCTCTCTTCTCTCCTCTTCTTCTTTTTTTCTTCTTCTTCTCTTTCTCTCTCTTCTTCTTTTTTTCTTCTCTTTCTTTCTTCTTTCTTCTTCTTTTCTTTCTTCTTCTTCTTCTTCTCTTCTCTCTTCCTCTCTTCTTCTTCTTCTTTCTTCTTTCTTCTTTCTCTCTTTCTTCTTCTTTTTCTTCTCTCTTCTTTCTCTCTCTCTTCCTCTCTTTCCTCTTCCTTTTCTCTTTTCTTCCTTTCCTCCTCTTTTCTTCCTCTTTCTCTTTCTCTCTTCTCTTCTTCGTCTTCTCTTTCTTTCCTCTTCTTCTCCTCTCTTCTTCTTATTATCTTCCCTCTGCTTTCAGTCTTTCCTTCCTTCTCTTTTTTCTCTTCTTACACTTTTCTTTGCTTTCTCTTCTTTCTTTCTCTCTTCTCCTTTCTCTCTCTCTTCTCTCTTTCCTCTCTTCTTCTTTCTTCCTTCTTCTTACTTCTTCTCCTCGCTCTTGCTTCCCTCTTCTTTCTTCTTTCTTCTTTTCTCCTCTCTCTCTTCTCTTCTTCTTCCATCTTCTTCCCTTTCTTTCTTTTCTTCTCGCTCTTCTTCGTCCTTCTCTTCTTTTCTTGTCTGTCTCTTCTTCTTTCTTCTTCTCTTCTTCTTCCTTCTTTTCTTCTCTTCTCTTCTTCTCTTTCCTTTCTCTTCCTCTTCTTCTCCCCCTCTTCCTCTTCATACCTCTTTTCTTCTTCCTTTCTTTTCTTTCTTCTTCTTTTCCTTTCTTTCTTTCTCCTTCTCCATCTTATTCTTTCTTCTTCCCTACCTTCTCTTTTCTCTCCCCTTGTCTTCTTCCTCCTTTCTTCCTTCCTTTCCGCTTCTCTTCTCTTTCTCTCGCTTCCTTCTCCTTTTTTTCTTCTTCTCTCTTCTTTCACTTTTCTTCTTCTTCTTCTTCTTCTTCGTCCCCGAGAAAGAATATGTTTTCTGGCTTTGAGGGTGACGTAGTGTTTGTCTTGGGTTACATTGCTGAAACACGTGAACAGTTTCAACTCAATGGGTGAGGTGAAGGCCGACGAACAGAACATGTTTCGTAAATTAAAAAGATAAAATGCAGCATATCTGTGCGATATCAGACACCACAACCCAGACTTTTGCTATTGTGTCGGCACAAATTCGGACATAAATAGTGTTTCATAAGCTTTGCAC
>JAWQFJ010007184.1:0-2500 GCA_034096865.1 Theodoxus fluviatilis
GAACTCGCTGACCGAGTCCTAATGACTGCCCAGCTGTCGTCCAAATCCTGTAACCAACATATAGCTTGTCTTTACATGCGATTTTTCGTGACCTAAAGATCATATTGTGGTGACGATGATGATCCCCTTTTTGTTTGGAAACACAGTGCAAGTGTAAGAGGGTGAGAATCGGATGTAGAGACCTGTCCAAATATCTGTAGTTCAACGCACTATCTCTTATCTGTTCCCATCCTAGTGTGTGGATTGTAACTGCAGAAATACGTGAGAAGGCGTGTTTCTCTCACACTCTGTTTGCTGCCTTAGAGATATATGTTGTTCATGCAGACTCTCTCTCTCTCTCTTTCTCTCTCTCTCTCTCTCTCTCTCTCTCTCTCTTTCTCTCTCTCTCTCTCTCAACTGGCACTATCTCTGTCTTCGACTTCTTTTGCGGTGCTTTTTTTTTGAGGGACAAACAAAACTTTTTATTCAAGAAAACAGCAAATTTACAATGCTTGAGAGCACATCGAATTTTACAGTTTATGCATCTAATGTACCATGTACTGTCTGTAATATTGAATATAACCCTAGTGTGTATCCTTATCAATCATCTCGTATATGGCAACCTGCACTCCATGAGTTGTAAACGGTAATATTCAAAGAAAATAATGTATAAGTCTTGATTTAATTGGCGCCGTAAATATTTCACTGGCCATTCATTTTTACACGAATCACTTTTGGAAGTCATTCATTGGCGCAGAATGTACTTTGACTAACGCACTTTCCAAAGGAGTGAAGTTTGTCATATGGGACTGTTGATTTAAGACTCAAACAGTTGTTAGAACCTGTTGTGTCAGCACAATTTTGCCTTAACTGGGAACCACAGGTCCCAGCTTTTAGTGAGAAATTCCGTCTGCTCTCGAGGAAGTCCGCACAGAGGCTATTTAAAGCCAGAGCAGGACGGAGGCCAGGGAGGCCATGGCGAGGTCATCCCAGCAGGCAGTAGCCATGTGCTGCGCTGTCTGTTACCATGAATAAAGACGTAGAAATTTGATGCCATGTCTTCTTGTCTGCTGATTCCTTGGAGGGAGTGAAGGGAGAGAGACAAGTACGCCGTCTATATACTCCCTGCCTGCTCGAGCCATGGCACACTCCGGCCACAGCACGGCACCATGCTTCAAAAGTCTGGTGTCCGAAAACTAATCCGTTTTATACTAGTCTCTGTATTCAGCAATGGTACGCCTCGACTGGTGTCTTCAAGACGACTCTACATTCATGCAGGACTTCTCGTCTGTGAACACGTTTTCCCTACAGGCACACCACTTTGTTGCTACAATGACGAGAGCAGCGCAACGCCTTGTGTTTTTTTCCTTTATTCTTCCTTGTAATGAAGTGAAACACGAAACACGACAGAATTATTTAGGCCACGCGAGGTTTCTGATGGAACAAGTGAGAGTCAAACTGAAGCGACGAGAAAAGGGAGTGAGAAGAATAAGCATTGTGAAAGACGAGAAGATTACGTTGTCTGTTCAAAACTTTCAAAAATGGAAACAGCTCAGAAGAAAATTAATGTTCCAAAGAAGTCTTTGCCAAAATAAAATTCGGCAAGGATGGATCCCGTGCACACCCTCCACATACATGTCATAGCTTGTTTGTTTCTTCTGCATACACTCTGGTTGTGGACGGAAGAAAACATTTCCCATAAAAGGCAAGTTGTCAGGCCAGAGACCAGTGCTTGACTACAAGAGGCAGTGACACATCGTGACGTCACGACTGTGCCTAGACTTGTTTGCACAACATGGCGCTGGGAGCTCTGCTGTGATTGGCTGTCCAAGGTCGCAACCTCACCCTGCGGATGAAGGTCACCTGACAGACATGCACGGGGCTGTCGTGGCTGGTCCACTCCCTAGTGCTTGCACCCCAGAAAGAACACCTCTCCAAATGATTAAATATAGATAGCTGTATCCGTGACACCCCTGGCAACCAAACAAACTGCACTAGCAACCATTGACCCGTTTGACAGCCAGCCAGAAAGATCCTGCAGCGTGAGACAGCAACAAAAGAGCTGCTTCTGCGAAGTTGTGTTTGTGGACAGAGAGTCAACAGCAGTTCTAAGTATAGATATTGTAACAAAAGTGTTTCCCTTTTGATAGCTAGTCCAACAAATAACTGATTGTCTGATGTGAATCATTATTAGTGTTTCAAACGGTTTTGTTTTGTAACTGTAAAAAGTTATTTTCAGTGTGTAAGTACTGAAACAGAGATAAGAACGCAAAATAACTCTACCCCTCCATCCTCTCTCTCTCTCTCTCTCTCTCTCTCTCTCTCTCTCTCTCTCTCTCTCTCTCTCTGTCTCTGTCTCTCTCTCTCTGTGTCTCTGTCTCTCTCTCTGTCTCTGTCTCTCTCTCTCTGCCTTTGTCTCTCTGTCTCTGTCTCTCTCTCTCTCGTGTGTGTGTGTGTGTGTGTGTGTGTGTGTGTGTGTGTGTGTGTGTGTGTGTGTGTGTTTACGGGCATACCTCCATTT
>JAWQFJ010007185.1:0-14827 GCA_034096865.1 Theodoxus fluviatilis
TTTAGTCCATTTTCCTGGTTTTAGTCACTAACTCGGGAGAACAACTCAAATACAGACTGATTTGACACAGTGTGAAGTCCCTCTCACTACCAGACTACAGGAGACCTGCAGACACCCTGTGGCAGCACTTGTACTTGTGTTTGACACTGGCCACAGTGGGTGTTTTACCCCAGAGGCACTTTCCTTCTTGCACCATCTGTCACATAGACTTAGAGAGAGTGTGGACTCACCATTAATAATGAAGCAATGGGACCCATGTGGCTGTGCAGAGGAGGGAATTGCTGGGATTTGGAGGCTGAGACCAGGTCAGCCATGTGGCCCAACTCAGACAGGAGCATTAGAGGACTGAAGATCCCATCCAGCACACACATCCCATTCCATATTAGTTCAGACAAGGCATGCATGATGCTCTAGAGAAAATCTGGAGCTGCTCTAATTCTGCTAGGTTCCTGTTTCTCACAGACAGCCACAGCCCTTCCAGGTAATTGGTCACAAAAGAGTTTTGGAGTTCCTCTGGCAGGAACTACACTTGCTAACTTAGTAACTACCCAGATAGCATCCAAGGGCACTGACTCTTTCATTGGCTTGATGAATACTAGTATCATTTCACAAAACCCCAGTCTTTTGGTAAGTACTTCTTCTTTCCAATAAAATTTGATACATGAAGTTGTCTCTGCTTCAAGTGCTTCATTTCAGAGAATTAGTTTGCTGGACTACCTGCTGTAAGGGACTACAGGGATTGTATCATTCTCCTACAAAAAGTTCTAGAAGCCTAAAATTCAAATCAATACAGCAGACCACAAATTTTCCTTGGACATTCAAAGGTAATGAAATATGCATGCAGGGAAGAACTCTCCAGAGTGGAAAACCTTGTGCAGGAACCCCTCCACAATACACATGATCTGACTGCTTATCTCTTGCATTTCAGTGGTTTGACCTCTGGCAAAAAAATGCACTCCCTCAGTAAATTTACTTTGCTAATAAATGCAATACCTCGTATATTGACTGCAATGCATTACACTCCTGCTCTGATTTTTCATAACTTTTAAGGTCATATGCATATACAGTTGTGGTTAAGGTTACACGGCAACAACAAAAAATTAGGTCAAAGATCGGCCTAATCTTCTTTTTAGAAGAGGTAAGATTAGATATGAACCAAACTTTCTTTCAATTTCACTGAAAATGTTTCTTTTAACTTAAATAGTGGATTGGCTGAGAGCTCGTAGGGCAGGGAAGATAGGTCAGCACACAGTTTGTTGTTTAACCTTTAGAGCGCCGCCAATTTTCATCATTGTTTTACCCCAGAGCCACAAATTTTATTGAGTGTGGTCAAATTCGACACCATGTTTACTTAAAAAATCATCATTTATTACCTATTCAAGCTTTGAAGTAGATTTTTGGAGGGTGAGAAGAAAAATGGATGGCCTACATGGCGCAAGTAATGAAAATGCCATTGAATGGGTTTTTTTCAGCCGCTAAAAAATCATGGAACACAGACAACAACAAAAAACAAACAAATTCACTGTGTTTTCCTACACTGCTCTATCTATTCAAGAATACAACAGCTTTTCATGAAAACGCAAAAGTGCATAGATAGAGTCTCCATGTAATGGAGATACATCTGAAAATGTTTTAGGGTAAAACTAAAACAAAACAAACAAGAAGGGCAAAGCCCATTCAACTCACATGCTTGACCTTGACCTTTACATGACCCTGACCTTTATATTACCTTGACCTTCAAGGTCAAGGTCAAACAACTAAACCTACCAATGACATACACTAAGAACTGCTTTACACATTTTTCCTACCAAAATACATGTGACCTTGACCCAAGGTCAAGGTCATCCAAGGTCATGCTGCACAAAGCTGTTAATTCAAGCCATAGGAAGCACAATGGTGCTTATTGGCACTTTCTACCATGAGATATGGTCACTTTTAGTGGTTCACTACCCCATTTTGGGCACATTTCATAAGGGTCAAAGTGACCTTGACCTTAATGATATGTGACCAAATGTGTCTCATGATGAAAGTATAACATGTGTACTACAATGTTATGAAGTTTGGAAGAGTTATCTTCCATAGTTCAGGGTCAAGGTCACTTCAAAATATGTATACAATCCAACTTTAAAGAGGTCCTGTGACCTTGACCTTGAAGCAAGGTCAAGTCACTGTGTATGTTTTTGTACGCCTTGTCATCCTACACTATCATACCAAATTGGGTGTTGATAGACTTAATAGTCTCTGTGAAAAATCCAACGTTGAAGCTTTTTACGGATTAAAGGATGCCCGGACGCCTGGTCTGCCCGGATGCCCGGACGGACGCCTGGACGCCGGGACGGACGACACAGGTGACCTAGTATGAAAGTATAACATGTGTACTACAATGTTATGAAGTTTGGAAAAGTTATCTTCCATAGTTCAGGGTCAAGGTCACTTCAAAATATGTATACAATCAACTTTAAAGAGCTCCTGTGACCTTGACCTTGAAGCAAGGTCAATCAAACTGGTATCAAAAGATAGGGATTACTTATCCCTATACACCATTTATAGGTCTGGTATCCAATCTCAAAAACTTCAGAGAAAATTGGGAAAATGTGAAAAATGGCTGCTTTTTAGACAACATTTATGGCCCATGCGATCTTGACCTTGAAGCAAGGTCAAGTCACTATGTATGTTTTTGTACGCCTTGTCTTCATACACCATCATGCCAAATTGGGTGTTGATAGACTTAATAGTCTCTGAGAAAAATCCAACGTTAAAGTTTTTCACGGACGCCTGGACGCCCGGACGGACGACTCGGGTGAGTACATAAGGCCAGTTCAGGAGGCTCAGCGATTCACAGCACTGCTCAGCGCTGCACAGCGCTTGCACCGTGAAACGGCTTGTTCAGGACGCGCAGCTCTGCAAAGCGCCGAATCACATGCAATGCTTTGCAGCGCTACACGTCCTGAACAAGCTGTTTCACGGCGCAAGCGCTGTGCAGCGCTGAGCATCGCTGAGCCTCCTGAACAAGGCTATTGACTCACTTTTGCTTCGCATGTGAGTCAAAAATCCTACAATTACTTACGCTAGGGAAGTCAGCCAAGTCATTTTCATCTGAATCAAGCTTCCGCTCCTCTCAGTCTCGATCTACACTACCAGACCTGCCAACCCACCATCATGCCAA
The DNA here is from genome assembly GCA_034096865.1 of Theodoxus fluviatilis. Classification (NCBI taxonomy): domain Eukaryota; kingdom Metazoa; phylum Mollusca; class Gastropoda; order Cycloneritida; family Neritidae; genus Theodoxus; species Theodoxus fluviatilis. Next base: position 3,167 of record JAWQFJ010007185.1, read on the forward strand.
AGAGTAGCATCCAGAGCTATTTGGAGTAGCATTGAAGGAATAGGCGTAGCGGGGGTGGGGGGTGGGGAGAGATAAAGCTGTGAGGTTGGCGGGATAAGCTGACCCGGTGGCGTGAAAGCGGGGGGGGGGGGGGGGGGGGAGCGATAAGCTGCACTGGCGGCGTGAAAGGGGGGGGGGGGGGGATTCTCCATCGCGGTCCAAAGTTCAAGCACGCGGGGAAAGCGTAGTTTTTATGGACAAGCGTAGTGTAGCAAGCATGTCGAAAGCGTAGCATGCTACGCCTAAAGCGTAGCATTTGGCAGGTCTGCACTATAGACCACAACTGACAACACATCGGTCGTAGCACTGTGAGTCACTGTGTTTTCCTACACTGCTCTATTTATTCAAATATACAACAGCTTTTGATTGCTTGGAAATACATCTGAAAATGTTTTAGGGTAAAACAAAACAAAAAATCCTACAATTACTTACGCTAGGGAAGACAGCCGAGTCAATTTTTCATTTGAATCAAGCTTCCGCTTGTCTCCATCTACAGACCACCACACATCGTCAAAGCACGTGCTTGCCTCTCTATCCCTCCATCTCCCATCACATCAATGTCAGTAAAGCCTTCGAATTCATATTCTGAGAGTCATAATCAAAAAATAACTCCACAAGCGCTTCAACTTCTTTGCCAAAGTCCCGTTCACAAACGACAAAGACGCAACTTCGTGAAAAAATTTGCAGAAAATTCGCCCACGTTCCCTCGATTGCCAAAATGGCGGATCTCGTTGCCACGTGATCCCTGCATGAGGCTGTGATATTTTTAGAACAGCATGACTGGATGGCTGCGTTAGGCAAGTAAACAAAGCATGTCACTATCGCTCGGCGCACTGATGCGCCGGCGGACATCTGGGGAATGTACGCTGTGGCGCATCAATGCGCCAGCGGTGCTCTAAAGGTTAATATCAATATCTTCTCTTTTTTCTCACTTTTTTCTTCTTCTTTAATTTTTTGCATGATCCCCAAAAAGTTAGGGATTGGCAGAAAGAAACCGGTTGGGTTACAGTAACCATAACTTTTTGGGAGGCCTCATAGATGTAAGCAGGACTGTGCACCTGCAATGTCATGGTGAGAGCATGACCAAGACAGTAAGCTCATAAGCCAAAGGTTTTCGAAAGAGAGCTATGTCCAACTAATTTTTGCGTAAAAGAAAAAGAAAAGACATGTATTCACAGCAATACTTGAAAATGCTAAAGTGGCCTATTCTCAACAAACTCTTGAACACAGTGGAGTAGTGGACTGCAGGCTGAGGTTTGCAGGGAGTGTGTGTGCGTGCGAGTGTGCTGTTTCTTTTCACATGTTTTTATCCCATCACATTATTTTTATGTGTTCTTCAACTGTGATTACTATTTGATTTTTATTGCTGCCTCATAAAGTGTACTTGAATTGCCTGTTGTGGGACAAATAAAGTCGTATTGTATTGTATTGTATTGTATTGTATTAAACACTGCATTAACATTTGCATCTGAGGTCTAGAGTTTCCCATACATTAACTCACTGGAGTCGTATCGCGAGATTGTTTGCGATGCGATTGCAAAATTCTCGCTCTGGTTCTACTGGTCTAAGGGAGGTAAATCTTATTTGCCTGTTTAACTGAAGGAATGTGCAAGCAGATTTAGTTCCCTTGAGTAAATCTTTCATACCACTGATCAGAAATCGTATCTTTTGAGTTTTGTGCATATGGTATACGTGTTGACAAAATGGCAAGACAGCGACGAACGGAGACGCTGGAACTTGCAATTTCTGACGGCTCTGATGAGGAAGATGCTCTTATTCATTGTCTATCAGAAGAAGAGTATGATGAAAGTGATGATAGCGATTGTGAAATCATGGAAATCGCTGATGATCAGCTTGGCGATTGGAGTGGGAGTGACGAAGAAAGTTCGGCCGACACGAGCAGTTCAGGGTCGCCTCAACCCAGCACCAGCGGTCTGTCGCGATTGACACCTCGCCGAACTCGTGAAAGTCCCGCAGTGCAGTTAGAAGGGATTCTTCTCGCCTTGTGTGTGGACCCTTCCATGAAGCTGTGCACGTCCACGATGTTGGCAAAAATGGCGGAAATGCTGGTTGCCCTCACAAAATTATGATTCCTAAAGTCTTAAAAGCTCCAGATGGGCATGATTTGTGATGATATAGCTTCATTAAATGTTTTTCTTCTAGTCTGCGTGTTTATATGTTTCATTTCGGTACCATGAGGTTCACAAAAACGAAATAACGGCACTGCTTGTGAACAAAATGACGCCGGCAAGCGTGACATTCGCCGAGTGCAGATTTAGTTTGCTCGAGTTCTTCTTTGAGATGCATTCAAAAGGTGAATCTTTGGTGAAAATATGCATTTCCAACACCATATTTATTACTCATGCTATTAAAAACTGGGTTTCTAGAAGAAAAGTAACAGTATTGGCCACTCGAAAAAGAGCAATATGTACGTTACTATGGTTTCCCTCGAACCATGGGAGAAAAAAAAAAATTGAACAACACCGAGTGGTAAAATTGCCGAGAACCAAGGTCATGATTGTGTTTCATTCATTTTACAATCGAAAGAAATAAACAAGATAATGAAGGCACATAGATAATACACTGTTATAGCGCATATCTCTGAAGTCGGTTTCGATCATTTCACCGGTAACTTACATTTTCTACACGTGTAGCAAAAATGTCGCACGAAAATTTCCGCCTTCAATCACTCAGGCAACCTTGCCCTTGTATTTCGGGCTTGTTTACACCGTTTCTGGTCGTCTCCTGACCTTTACACGCTATTTTTGACCAATGAAACGGCTTCGTTTCTGCTTGCTGCAGAAGTAACTTAACGTCAGGCGAGCGCACGTGGGTTTTTTCTATCAGCTTGAATCTTATGAAACGATGTCCATCCGACTCATAATCTGCTAAATAACAATTTCTAGAATAGTTGAAATAATGCTCAAAGGACTAGTGTTGTGAAATAATGCCTCTTTTATTGATAATTCACTCAAATCGTGACCACAAGCATTTGGCTTCCTTGGTAACTTACACACGCTCAATCGTTCATGCTTCTGTCATCATAGCGACCGAGGCATGTTTTTTTCAATAAAAAGTGAAATGGTGCAGCTCTTGTGTGTGGATTATTTTGTTTTTTTGTTTGGTCTTATCCTGTTTGTTATGTATTGTGTGTAATCAATGCTTATACAAGTTATAGTCCCATAAAGCTGAGTTTAAGTGGCCAACAATGACCATCTTTGGTGTGGTTTCTCGTCACTTACGTCATATCTAGCTGCTGCTTGAAATGTACACATGTGTATTTATAGTGCTAATACATCAAGGTTATATGATCTGAATCACTTTATTCATATATTTATTCAAACTTTCGAAAAATTTGCTATAATTTTTTAACAGTAAAGATTCAAAGGTGCTTGTTTAGCGTAAGTTACGGTTTCCATGTAAACACAATTTTTATGTCATAATAAATACACAACAAACTTAGATTTTTTTTCATCAAATGACACATCTGGGTCATTTGCAAACACTCAAGGTGGAAATAAAGTGCAACTGTCACAAATAAAGACAATAGAGTCAAAAGATGGAAACCATGTAACTTACATCATGGCCGTCGGTGCACATTTTATTGTGATCATTGTGGAAAATCCTTACAAGTTTTTCTGTCTTAAATCACATGATAAGATAAAGTAAGGATATAACTAAACTATATTGAAAAATTATGTACTTGGGTGGATATTTAATTTTCCACCTGCATGTCACACATCTATTCGCCAATATCATGGATGTGCTCAGCTGTACCACTCAGCATAGGATTACACCAAGTGACCTGCCTCAGTACAAAGTAGTTGAAGTCTTTCCAGAGACTGGACATTGTGAGCTTCTTGTTTACTTTCTTCATCCATGTACTGGAGTAGAGTCATTCAGGAGTCATCAAATCAGTAGTGCATTTTTTCTAAAGAGTATTTTTTCTAAAGAGTAGACATTGTGTGTTTCTTTTTGTCTGGACATTTTTCTTATGTAGTCACTTGCATGCTCAGGTTGAGAAAGAGTTTTTCCTATTTCAGTGATTGCATGCTTTCCAGATAATGGACATTGTGTGTAATTTTCCTTCATGTTTTCCATGTTGCCACTGTGCAGTTGTTGCATTTTCTCCATTTGCATTCTCAATTCTTTGTGTAAAATATTCTGGTCATTCTTTCTATGTATAGTGTGGAAAGATCATTGTTTGATAGGTAGTAATTTTCACTATCTTATGCCTTTGAACCATCGTGACCTGTTTGTTGTTTTGAAGATTCAGTGTTTTCCTGCTGACGGACACAGCAAAAAATGTGTTCCTTCTATTCAATGATCATTGACTTTGATTTGGTTGATTGCAAGCTTCCATCTGCTTGTACTTGTCTATACAAAATGTTTAGAAAAATTTGCATTACTTGGATATTGAAATTTAAAGTTTTTCATTTTCTGAGTGCAGTTGTATGCTTCCCATAACAGCTGAACTGTTTTTTTCCTACTTTTTCATTTTTGCGCATGTACACACTCAATTCTATGGTGTGTAATTCGTAATTAGCACTTTTAGTCACTTAGATCATTCTTTGGATGTAAAGAATAAATAAAGAGCTTTCATTTGAGATATAATTTGTCTTGTTATCTTATGGTTGTATTTTTATTATGTTTGAAAATGCATGAAAAACTTACGATTCCGGAGAACAATCACAATATTTAGCCACGACTCCAGTGAGTTAATCAACTAACACACACATATATATATATATAAAACCCTCATTTCTCAATGTTTTCCTTTTTTGTCAACAGCATTACAGTGCATTTGACAGGAGCTAAGTACATGAAGTCTCAAAGAGCTTGACACTTAATATCCTGCCAATGCTACTCCTCCTTGCCTCCATCCCCCCAGCCCTACCCTACCCCCTCACCCCTGCTACATTGCTGTCGATGATAACTCATTTCATATGGATTTTGTTTTAAAGCAATTGCCCAAATTTTAATAGGACTGGGAGGAGATAGTCGAGCTATATGAGAGGCTGCTTAGGGTTAACTCACTTCTATTTGCACATTCTATTTATTGACTCATCCCTTTCAAAATAGTGTTCAATGAAAGAAATCATTTATTTGTTTCAATTTTCAGTTCCTTTGTTTGCTTCTGCATTTTCATCTAATTCACAAACACAGAAAAGCCCTTGGTACTATTTAAAAAAAACACATACCAACAAAAACATTGAGAAACCTACCATGTCATGTCTTGCTAGCACTGCCTTAGTATGACATGCTGCATCGATGAGCTGTTGCAAGGTTCTCAGCAACTCATCACTGACACTCAGTGATCAAACACACGAAAGGTCATGGTGGAATGAAGTTATTCAGTTCCCGATGCATTCAATTTGCAATCTTCCATGTGTAAACAAGGTTAAAGCTGCAGGAACATATTGCCAGAAAATATGCAGAACAGTGTCCAGGCAGCTATGTCACACATGTATTTCTATAGCATCACACACCAGTTAAATATTAATTAAATCTGTCGTAAATATGATCATTTCTCTGAAATTTGATTTAAATCCTAAATAAGTTTCTGTTTGAAAAATTTCGTTTTGTCATTTCTGACTTTACTTAGTCACAATTCTCAATCATGATGCCCCAAAAGCAGAACATGTCAAAAAGAATGGCCGAATTAATGTATGAACATGCCAACACTATTCTTTATCACAAAACTCCACTTTGCCATGGAATTATTGCTGCATCAAACTCAGCAGCAAGCAGCCACTGACTGTGAGCCACCCATGTACGTGTGTTGGAGCAGCTTGTAATTACTTTCTGGTCACTGGGTCTTCTGTTCAATACCTTGCTACCACCTGACAAACACTCAAACAAGTAGACAGAAGACCTGACAGTGACGGCACAGCAACAGTTCTCCCCTGAGATCATTTCAACTCGACTAAGCCTCTCTGGCTTATCAGAACTGAAACCATTTTTTGTGCATATATATATATTTCAACCCTCCGCATGCCCCCTCTATGCCATGTGTGAAATGAAGCAATGCATGGTAAGAATATTCTCCAAGAATGTACCTCTACCAAATCTTGTGTTTGTAATATGAAATTAATTATAATATACTTATATAGATAATAGTAGTACTACACTAAATGCCTAGGCAGGAAACGTTGTGTAGAAAAATCTTATCAGAATTTAATTCTTTACAATGCACTGCACAAATAAAGCTCATTCATTAATTCTTCACTTGAAGACAGAAAAAGGATTTTTCCTCGGTAAAATGCTGAATCAAAGTTCATCATATTTAACAGACCAGCTTGAGCACAACCAGCACACTGGGGTGATCATGTCACGTAGGCATTACGGAGTTGTCTCCCCTTCCCAGGCAAGCAATACACTGCATGCAAGCCAGACCTTTCCAATACTTTCATTCATTCACAACATATCTTGCTATGTGATGAGAGGATGGCAACACTCATGGATATGACATTGTGTGAGGAGAAGGTGCTAAAAGAGGTCAGAGTGGCAGATGCATTCTGCCTTGCAAAATAATGGCTTGCAAGATTGTCTTTTCTGCACTACAAGGAATTCCCAAGACTTGACAACTGGTACTACACTTCTACAGTTAGGAACCCAGTTCTGTTTGTTTGGTTTGGTCCCCAAGAATAAGGGGAATAAAGTGCAATAAATTTCCTTAAATAGTTTTATTTTTAAGGTCATTAGATATTAGATAATATTTATGCCTTAACACCTAAAGAGGAGTGAAGAGAGGTATACATTGCAGTTTATTTTATGGAAGTCCAAAGATTAAAATAAATACATGTATATACATGTACACTATTTAAGGCTGATGTTTATTTAGTCTTATGCAATGGCAATTTACTACATTTCAACACACACACAAAAACGATATAGAAAAAAAGTTGAGAAATATAATCATAATCATGATAATGTACCAAACTGTGAGAAATAACTTCATAAAGTTAAATTTTAAAAGAAATTCCTGAGTTACCAAGTTATTTCCATGAGAGACTAAAGGAAAACTATTACAGAGCATTCAATCACTTTTCTGTCTTTTTCTTTTCCCCAAATGTCCATCTTGTTTCTTCCAGTAAAATCAGTGACAATTAAGCTCATTTGATTGATGGTCCCTCTAACGACCCCACCTCCAACTCAACTTCTCCAATTCCTTCCCGCCTTCAAAACCACCCTCATTCCCACAAACAAAAGCCAGCCAACTGGCCATTTAGCCAGGCAATCAACCAACCTACTAGCCAACCAACCTACCAGCCAACTATCAATCAAATCCTTCTATTCTTTCATCCATCAGTCCATCCATCCATTCTCCATCCTGGCCATCATCCATTTACTCCTCCACCCACCTCTATCAACCCTATCCTTCCTCAATTTGCCAAGCCACCATCTATCCACCCATCTACCCATCCATCCATGCATAAATCCATCCATCGACCCACCCATCCACTCATCCTTCCTTCTTTTCATCCTTCCATCCATCCTTCCACTTACCTACCTAATTTTCACCCATTTTCATACCTATTCATCCATCTCCCTTCATACCTACTCATTCATCCGTCCATCCATCCATCTACCCACCCATTCTTTAGCCATTTACCAACCCATCACCCCCATCCACCAACCCATCCATCCACCAACCCATCCGTCCACCAACCCATCCGTCCACCAACCCATCCGTCCACCAACCCATCCGTCCACCAACCCATCCATCCACCAACCCATCCGTCCACCAACCCATCCGTCCACCAACCCATCCGTCCACCAACCCATCCATCCACCAACCCATCCATCCACCAACCCATCCATCCACCAACCCATCCGTCCACCAACCCATCCGTCCACCAACCCATCCATCCACCAACCCATCCATCCACCAACCCATCCATCCACCAACCCATCCATCCACCAACCCATCCATCCACCAACCCATCCATCCACCAACCCATCCATCCACCAACCCATCCGTCCACCAACCCATCCATCCACCAACCCATCCGTCCACCAGTAAATTCATCCCCACATGCATTGGCACTACTCACCCTTGCTCTTCCATCAGCTCTGCCATTTCAGCCACCTTGAGTTCCACCTTGCGTTTCTTGTCGTGCAGGAGGATCTCCTTGTTGGGCTGCCGAGTCAGTGACAGCTCCAGCTTCCGAATCTCTTCCTCTGACTTGTAGTCCACTTTGTCCTTGTGTTTGCGAACGAAGGAGATGTTTTTCTGCACGTAGCCATTGGTGCCACTGCCTCGGGCAGTGGACAGCCCTATGCCATTGTACATGGTGGAAAAAAGTCAACCCCACCTGCAAAAGAACAGGTTAGTCTTTTGTCAAACTGGAGAGAGATCGAGAGAGAGAGAGAGAGAGGGGGGGGGGGGGGGGGGGGGGGACAGGACAGTGATGAGAATGCATAGGAGGAAAGCTGAAATGACTTCCTACTGAAATTCTGGAAAATGCTATGGAAAACGCAGCAGTAAAGAAGAAAAAAAGTTGTGGTTGTATACAGCAACCTGACCAACCCTACTTTTTTTCCATCAAGTTCAACTGTACACTTTTTTTTCAAGCAAAAAAATAAACAACCAAAAACAAACAAACAAAAATAAATTAATGGCAGACATGGAAAGTTCTGCGTGCTGTCCCATCTTCCCTGCCCTATGAGCACTCAGGAAATCCACTATTTAAGTAGTAAAATGAATTTTCAGTCGGATGAGAAATTTTGATACATGGTCAATCTGACAGCTTCTAAAAATTAAAATAGAATTATTAAAAAATATATGAAGTTTAGGCCAACCTTCTGACCCCCTTTTTTGGGGGGGGGGGGGGGGGGATGGGTTGGTGGGGGTCACATTACCTTAACCACAACTTCCTTTTTTTAAATTTTACCTAAGTTTATCTAAGTCCAAAAGAAAATATAGGTGTGGTTACTGTACACAACCAACTCTTTTTTTCTGCCGACCCTAAACTTTTTTCCCAATTGTGAAAAAAAAATTTGATGGTAAAAACTACTAACTGCACGCTGTCTTATCTTCCCTGCCCTACAAGTACTCAGGGAATGCACTATTTATATTTTAAAACACTTTTTCAGAAAGAGACACTTGATCAAGTTGATGTAAGTTCAGTTAGCCGTTAGGTCTCTTCAATAAACATCCTTTTTTTTAAATAATAAGGGCTGACCTACCGACCCATTTTTTATACAATGTACATCATCTACATGTTACCATAACCATTAAGATTTTTTTTTTGCTTAATATAGACTTATAGTGTAGACAAAAAGACTGACTCTTAATGTACTGTATGAGACTTTCCATAAGTAGTGATCACTTACTGCCTGATCATAGGCCAATTTGGTAGTCAACATGGCCATGAGGAGACACATTTGCATAGCGCCACATAATTTTTCCAGTAAATTTACAAACATCTATGTCAGTCTCAGAGAACAAGCAAACGCCTTGGACATTTTGGTCTCCTGCGCCCAGCTGCATTGTAAACACAACTTATTGGTAGAGGTGTTACAAGGCTGAAATTTCAGCAAAATTTCCCATGTAGTGGTTGTTCTGGCCTCTGCAATACATGTATACCTCATTTCCATCAAGCACCCTCCAGCTAGTAGAAACTGCTTAGGTTCACAAAAGAAGTTCTCAAAACAGTTCAGCCAAAGACACTGCTGAACAGGAAATTTGGCTTGAATTGCATGGTCACCATGTCACATGTCTATGGCATAAGTGGACACACTGTTTGGATGATCACTGCACACTCCCTACAGTAAATATACACAACCCTGAGTAATACAGCTTCTGAAAAACTGCTAAGGTTGAATATTTTGTATGAGGTGTCCCTGGCTGGTGTGTGTGACAGTGATAGATCTTACAAAATATTATCAGGGTTATAACTGATGCTTATGCTACTTGATTAGGGAGCATCCATTAAATATCTAGAAGAGTGTGCTTAAGTTTTATTGTTTACACAATAATATGTGCACGTCCACGATGTTGGCAAAAATGGCGGAAATGCTGGTTGCCCTCACAAAATTATGATTCCTAAAGTCTTAAAAGCTCCAGATGGGCATGATTTGTGATGATATAGCTTCATTAAATGTTTTTCTTCTAGTCTGCGTGTTTATATGTTTCATTTCGGTACCATGAGGTTCACAAAAACGAAATAACGGCACTGCTTGTGAACAAAATGACGCCGGCAAGCGTGACATTCGCCGAGTGCAGATTTAGTTTGCTCGAGTTCTTCTTTGAGATGCATTCAAAAGGTGAATCTTTGGTGAAAATATGCATTTCCAACACCATATTTATTACTCATGCTATTAAAAACTGGGTTTCTAGAAGAAAAGTAACAGTATTGGCCACTCGAAAAAGAGCAATATGTACGTTACTATGGTTTCCCTCGAACCATGGGAGAAAAAAAAAATTTGAACAACACCGAGTGGTAAAATTGCCGAGAACCAAGGTCATGATTGTGTTTCATTCATTTCACAATCGAAAGAAATAAACAAGATAATGAACGCACATAGATAATACACTGTTATAGCGCATATCTCTGAAGTCGGTTTCGATCGTTTCACCGGTAACTTACATTTTCTACACGTGTAGCAAAAATGTCGCACGATAATTTCCGCCTTCAACCACTCAGGCAACCTTGCCCTTGTATTTCGGGCTTGTTTACACCGTTTCTGGTCGTCTCCTGACCTTTACACGCTATTTTTGACCAATGAAACGGCTTCGTTTCTGCTTGCTGCAGAAGTAACTTAACGTCAGGCGAGCGCACGTGGGTTTTTTCTATCAGCTTGAATCTTATGAAACGATGTCCATCCGACTCATAATCTGCTAAATAACAATTTCTAGAATAGTTGAAATAATGCTCAAAGGACTAGTGTTGTGAAATAATGCCTCTTTTATTGATAATTCACTCAAATCGTGACCACAAGCATTTGGCTTCCTTGGTAACTTACACACGCTCAATCGTTCATGCTTCTGTCATCATAGCGACCGAGGCATGTTTTTTTCAATAAAAAGTGAAATGGTGCAGCTCTTGTGTGTGGATTATTTTGTTTTTTTGTTTGGTCTTATCCTGTTTGTTATGTATTGTGTGTAATCAATGCTTATACAAGTTATAGTCCCATAAAGCTGAGTTTAAGTGGCCAACAATGACCATCTTTGGTGTGGTTTCTCGTCACTTACGTCATATCTAGCTGCTGCTTGAAATGTACACATGTGTATTTATAGTGCTAATACATCAAGGTTATATGATCTGAATCACTTTATTCATATATTTATTCAAACTTTCGAAAAATTTGCTATAATTTTTGAACAGTAAAGATTCAAAGGTGCTTGTTTAGCGTAAGTTACGGTTTCCATGTAAACACAATTTTTATGTCATAATAAATACACAACAAACTTAGATTTTTTTTCATCAAATGACACATCTGGGTCATTTGCAAACACTCAAGGTGGAAATAAAGTGCAACTGTCACAAATAAAGACAATAGAGTCAAAAGATGGAAACCATGTAACTTACATCATGGCCGTCGGTGCACATTTTATTGTGATCATTGTGGAAAATCCTTACAAGTTTTTCTGTCTTAAATCACATGATAAGATAA
>JAWQFJ010007187.1:0-5000 GCA_034096865.1 Theodoxus fluviatilis
CATAACTCCGCAGGGCGTGCGAAGTCAGTCAGGCGGAGTGGCGGAGTCTCGGGGCACATCACCTTTGAACGAGGCGCGTTAAACGCTTAACTTCCGGTTTTGTCGCATGCGAAGAACCAAAAAGTATGATTTACCAACGGCGACGGCAACACCGGCGTGGTGCGCGTTGAACAGCCTCACTCTCGGCGCTGTCGAGTGTCGTGCAAGCCGCCCGTCAGCACGCTCATCAACATATCCGCTGTCGAGTGTCGTGCAGGCCGCCCGTGAGCACGCTCATCAACCATATCCGCTGTTGAGAGGACCGGCAAAGGAAATCTTCACTCACTGGTAGAGGCGACTGGCTCCTGATAGTTGCTCTGTGCCCGTTCATACATTGGCGTAATGTCTGCCCTGTCTCTCCAATGTGCCACGCATCAGGGCACTTCCTGTGGCACCAAATCAGGTAAGCCACATCGCTGGATTAGCAGGAGTAGATGCCCCTGATGTTGTGTCGAACCTGGTCATGACTATGGTGGTTTCCGTGCAGATAGTTGCACAAGTGGCTCATCTAGCTTTCTTATAGGGCTGCACGGAGTTTTTTTCCATCTGTTCCAGTGAATTAAACCTGCTTCGGCCAAGATGTTTTTGAGGTTGGGAGGTTGTCTGAAAGCCAGCACTGGGGGCAAAGGAAGAGCCCGAGATAGTCGCTCGTCCTCGTCCAAGAGATGTTGAAGTCTCCTGAGTCCTCGTCGAAGACTTTCCGCTCCTGGAAAGTAGGTAGCTACGAGTGGGACCCGACCAGCTTCGGCTTGTCTGTCACGCCGGGTGAAGAGATCTCTCTGGTAGCCCGTCTGAACTGCCTCCTGACGGTTGCGCTCTGGTACTCACTGTGTTTCAAGTGTGGTTTCAAGCTCCCACAAGTGTCTATTCCTGTCGTTCGCGTCGGAGCAAATGCGGTGGATCCGTACAGCTTGGCCGAAAGGGATAGCATATTTCACGAGTCTAGGGTGGGAGCTGGAGGAGTGGAGCATCTGTGGGTTATCAGTAGGTTTTCGGTAAAGGGAGGTGATCAGCTGTCCATCTCGGATGTGGACCCGTGTATCCAAGAATGTGACCGAGTCTGAGGAGAAGTCCATGCTGAGGCGGATGGTGGGAAAGGCATTGTTCATCTCTTCGTGGAGTTTTTTCAGAGTTTCCTCTCCATGGCTCCAGATCAGGAAGATGTCATCAATATATCTGATGTACAGATCTGGGCGTAGAGTCCTTCCTGCAAAAAAGTCTTCTTCGAGTTGTCCATGAAGAGATTAGCGTATTGAGGCTCGAACCTAGTACCCATGGCCGTGCCCTGTACCTGCAGGTACAACTTGTCCTCGAAGGCAAAGATGTGATGCTCTACATCCCAGGGCGGGAGGCTCTACCCCCATCAGTATACGCGTACCTGTAAACGGACCTTTTCAGGGCCATCTTGGCTCAAGAAAGAATACATTGTCGGTTGCTGTCCGCACCTTTGTATTTTCAGTCAGTATTTCGACCGACCCCGGCACCTCATTCTTTACTACCACACTACAGTAGCAAGTCCACATTACCACTGTGCAGTAGCAAGTCCACACTACCACACTACAGTAGCAAATCCACACTACAGTAGCAAGTCCACACTACCACGTTACAGTAGGAAGTCCGCACTACCACTGTGCAGTAGCAAATCCACACTACCACACTACAGTAGTAAGTCCACTTTACCACTGTGCAGTAGCAAGTCCACATTAGCACTGTACAGAGGCAAGTCCACACTACCACTCTACAATAGAAAGTAAAAAAAGATTAAGGTGTGGTTTTATATAGCGACTTACACTCTTTGTCTGGGTCTCAAACCGCTTTACACTTTACCCCCTGATCACTGGGCATCTTGATCAATCCTCACTGGTCCCTCTCAACAAACATAGTGACAGACATTTAAGACGCACACAGTCAGGTACCAGCACCAACTCCGCTCCCTGGGGAGTATTCCGACCCGATGCTGGCTCTTGGCCGCATACAAGGGTTAATCGCACTTCGTTTTGCTAACATTGCCCTCACAGGTACCCAGTTTTACTTCTGGGTGGGGAGAAGCAATGCGAGTTAAGCATCTTGCTCAAGGATGCAACTCTGGGAACCGCGCAGCTTCGAACGCCGTACCCACTGGCCGCAAGCTACTGAAGGTCCAGCGCGCTAACCACTCGGCCACAGAGCCCCACACTACAGTAGCAAGTCCACACTGCCATTCTACAGTAGCAAGTCCACACTGCCACTCTACAGTAGCAAGTCCACATTACCACTCTACAGTAGCAAGTCCACATTACTACTGTACAATTATAAGTCCACACAACAACTGTATAGTAACAAATCCACATTACCACTGTATAGTTGCAAGTCCACACTACCACTCTACAGTAGCAAGTGCACATTATCACTGTACAGTAGGAAGTCAGCACTACCACACTACCGTAGCAAATCCACACTACCACTCTACAGTAGCAAGTCCACATTACCACTGTACAGTAGCAGGTCCACACTACCACTCTATATTAGCAAGTTCACACTACCACTCTATATTAGCAAGTCCACACTACCACTCTATATTAGTGTAAGAAGGTGAGAATATGAGAGACTTGTCCAGACCACTGCAGTTAAACGTACTGTCTCTCATTTCCATATTTGTGTACGCGGGTTGTAACTGCAGCGATACATGAGGCGTGTTTCGCGCGCACACTGTGGCTGCCGTAGAGATGTATGAGGTTCACGCAGCTCACACACGGCTAAGAGTCAGTGGTCATCCCATCTGACCACTCAGTCTTTGCGTGTTTGAGATCACACCAGATTTTACAGTTTATTCATTTAATGTATCGTGTACTGCTTGTAATATTGAATAGAAACCTAGTGTTTATCCATATCAACCATCCCATATATGGCAACCTGCACTCCGTGAGTTGTAAACGATAATATTAATAGAAAACGATGAATAAGTATCTGATGTAATTGGCGCCATAAATACTTCAATTGCCATTCATTTGTATACGAATCACTTTTGGAATTCATTCATTGGCGCAGAGTGTGCTTTGATTAACGCACTTTCCATCGGAGTGGAGTTTGCCATGTGGTACTGTTGATTTAAGCCTCAAATAGTTGTTAGAAGCTGTCATGTTAACACAATTTCGCGTCCACTGGGAGCCCAGGTCTAAGTTCTGACTTAGGAATTTTGTCTGCTTTCGCTGAAGTCCGAGTAGGGGCTATATAAAGCCCGTGCCTTAACAGGGCCAAGACACGAGATCAGACACAGAGATAGAGATAGGCAGAGACAGACGTCAGGAGGCCATAGCGAGAGGTCACGGGAAGGTCATCCCAGTGGACAGTAGCTTTGTCTGTAATGCGTTGTCTGCTACCATGAATAAAGAAGGTGGAAATGAGATACCAAGCCTTGCTTGTCTGCTGACCCTTTGGAGAGAGTGAAGGGAGAGAGGCAAGCACACATCCTCTACACTCCCTGCCTGCCCGCCCAGCTGGCCACGCAGCTCCACGTTTCATCTGGCACTGGGAAAGCAGGGTGCCACACACGCCCCCACGCTTCATCTGGCGTTAAAGGGACCCGGGTCAATCCTGCTATGGAGTAGAGAGACTGTCTGTCTCTTTATAGCTCCAGCCTGCGCCTAAGTCCAACCACCAACCCTATCACATTAGCAAGTCCACACTACCACACTACAGTAGCAAGTCCACATTACCACACTTCAGTAGCAAGTCCACACTACAGTAGCAAGTCCACTCTACAGTAGCAAGTCCACACTACAGTAGCAAGTCCACACTACCACACTACAGTAGCAAGTCCACATTACTACACTTCAGTAGCAAGTTCACACAACCACTCTACAGTAGCAAGTCCACACTACAGTAGCAAGTCCACATTACCATTCTACAGTAGCAAGTCCACATTACCATTCTACAGTAGCAAGTCCACATTACCATTCTACAGTAGCAAGTCCACATTACCATTCTACAGTAGCAAGTCCACATTACCACTCTACAGTAGAAAGTCCACATTACCATTCTACAGTAGCAAGTCCACACTACCTCTGTGCAACAGTGAGTCCACACTACAACTCTACAGTAGCACGTCCACATTAACACATAATTATAGCAAGTCCACACTACAACTCCACAGTAGCAAGTCCATATTACCACACTTCAGAGCAGATCTTCAATCTCAGGATACTGTGCGAGAGGTACCTACAACACCAACAGGACCCTTACCACGTCTTAGTGGACTTAAGAAGGCTTTCGACAGGGTATGGCATGCAGCACTGTGGGCTACCATGAGGCTGTACAACATCAACGCCAACCTGATCAAGTCATAGAACCCCTGTATGACAATGCCACAAGTGCCGTATACTTCAACAGCAGCATTGGGGACTGGTTCAGAACCACAGTCGGAGTGAGACAAGTCTGTTTGCTCTCTCCCACCCTTTTCAACATCTTCCTGGAAAGAATAATGACTGACGCCCTAAAAGACCACGAGGGGACAGTCAGCATTGGCAGCAGAACAATCACAAACTTACGTTTTGCTGACGACATAGATGGCTTGGCCGGAAGTGAAAAGGAGCTGGAGAACTTACTGGAGCGCTTAGACACAACCTCCACAAACTTTGGCATGCAGATTAGTGCAGAGAAGACCAAACTGATGACCAACAACACCAACGGCATCAGCACTGACATCAAGGTCTGTGGCGAGAAACTGGAAACCGTCAACAGCTTCAAATACCTGGGAGCAATTGTGACAGATGCAGGATCCAAACCTGAAATACTCGCCAGAATTGCTCAGACCACAGCAGCACTCACAAAACTCAAGACCATCTGGAAGGACAGGAACATATTCCTCAGCTCAAAGATCAGACTGATGCGCGCCCTGGTCATGTCCATATTTCTGTATGCCTGTGAGTCATAGACACTAACATCTGACTTGGAGCATGGATACAGGCCGTGGAAATGAGATG
>JAWQFJ010007187.1:15000-22992 GCA_034096865.1 Theodoxus fluviatilis
CCGGAGTAAACTGCTTCTGCTTGGAAATGACCGTGTGTACCGGAGTAAACTACTCATGCTTGGAAATGACCGTGTGTACCGGAGTAAACTACTCATGCTTGGAAATGACCGTGTGTACCGGAGTAAACTACTCATGCTTGGAAATGACCGTGTGTACCGGAGTAAACTACTCATGCTTGGAAATGACCGTGTGTACCGGAGTAAACTACTCAGGCTTGGAAAGGACTGCGATAAACACCCTTTGTTTCCGATTTCCCTTTTAGTGTTACAGAGATCGCAACCATGTCCTCACCTTCGTCATGTTGAAGAGAATCAAAATGTGTTGACACTTTATGGGGAATATCATGGGATCAAACCGGAAAAGTCTGTTTCTTTTGTTGCTTTTTTCCCCCCTTTCTCCCTCCACACTTCAATACACACTCACAAAACCCTTACCTCCGCCCCCTTCCCCCTTCCAGCTTTACCTTTCAATTTGATCCACAAGTCTGGGCAGGTGCGTGGCGTGTGAGGCATAGGGAAAGGGGGAAGGGGGTAAGGGTGGGGGGCAGGGACAGTACACAGGGGTTGACAGGGCAGGGCGAAGTTGACCAGTGTTTGTAAAGAGGAGAGGGAGGACAGAGTCGTGCTGTCTCAGCCGCGCTCCGCCCACTTTGAGCCGCGTATGGCACAGGTGGAGTCCCTTCCAGGTACACCGTGTCCCGAGCTCGACACCACGTGGAAACCAACCTCGACACCACGTGGAAACCAACCTCGACACCACGTGGAAACCAACCTCGACACCACGTGGAAACCAACCTCGACACCACGTGGAAACCAACCTCGACACCACGTGGAAACCAACCTCGACACCACGTGGAAACCAACCTCGACACCACGTGGAAACCAACCTCGACACCACGTGGAAACCAACCTCGACACCACGTGGAAACCAACCTCGACACCACATGGAAACCAACCTCGACACCACATGGAAACCAACCTCGACACCACGTGGAAACCAACCTCGACACCACGTGGAAACCAACTTCGACACCACATGGACACCAACCTCGACACCACGTGGAAACCAACACATTGAAACAACCACGTGCAAGCCTTGCTGTCGCACACTTCAATAGCCCAGCAGTTGCGCCCTTTAGAAACCGATGGGCGAAGTTCGTCATTCGCTGGTATTACGACTTCAGTGTCTGTGCAACTTCGCCATGATGATCATTCTAAGTCATGTTGATAGACAAAGCGGTTGATGTTGTATCAGTTAAAAATCAGGTATGAAAAAGAGTGAGTGTCAAATTGTCAACTACAAACTACACTTTTCCCGCTTTGTTGTCTGCACTTCTCGACGAAAAACAAACTCCCGAAATTCCTTTCGTAATTCAAGAATTTGTTCCTAATAAATATTTACGTGAGATGTCATGCAAAACACAATGGAATCAATCCAATGTTGGATGCTCAAAAGCTTTCAGGGAGTTTGTGTTTATCCTGTAAATATCAAATTCGCATATTTCCTTGTAGTTGTACCACAAATTTGCAAGAGAATATGATTGGCTCAAATATCCAATCAGCTTGCAGTTGTTGATTTCGTTTGAAAGAAGTTTCATTGGAATAACAGTATTGCAGAACGGTATACGTAACCGAAAACCCCCCTTCATTTTTAGTAACATCGCACTTGAGAGCCACACTGGCTTTTCTTGCACCGAGTGTTCTGGTGGTCACGTGGCAACCATGCAAAACGAAGTCGCTTGAGTAAGGCGAAAACGCCGTGACTCCACTGGAACGAGCCTCGATCCAATTCAACATTGCACCCTCCTGGATTCACTGCTTCAGCGAACATAATTTATGAGCTGAGGGTCTAGGCGTATGCCATTTTGAAACTCACGGAAAGAGACAGCATAAAATCGCAATTTCGACTGTAAAATTTTATATTTGCTAACCACAAACAAGTTATTACATACTTCGCGAGACCATAGCCATAATTTCATAGCTCCTGGCACGACTTGGAAAATATATTGTTTCTTTTACTTTGTAGCGGGTGAACGTGTTTAACCGTGGCCCCACTCAAGTTTGAAATGATATCCGAATCTTGTCATGCCGTACATATTATGTGTCACGCAAGAATGGCTCATAAGAACCTGAGCACATTTTCTAAACGTCTCATTAATTAAAGTCATCCAGCAATTGAGCCACCTTCAAGAAATGGATTCGGCCTTGATTCCAGAGATGGGAAGAGCAGTAGTTCAAAACTAAGCGTGAGTTGCAAGGCGTTAGTGTTACGTGCCTCCTCGCACCATTTTCTCTCTCCCTTTAATGATAAATACCTTCAGGTTCCTTGTGTGAGTCGATAGTCGTTCTGTCTCGTAGTGCTGGCTGTTCTTCGGGCGAGGTATACCACTTCAGTCTTGTCTGCTGGTCTGCTTGATTCCGGAGGGCTCGATATTCTATTTTGGTTGGACAGAAAACTTCATAGCTCTTCTTAAGTTCTTATTCTTAAGTTCTTAAGTTCTTATTCATAGCAGAAAGACACAAGATGTTACACTGCCCAACATTCTCTACCTCTCTACCTCTCTCTGACTACATTCTCTCTCCGGGTCTGATCCGCTCTCTATGATCGCCCATCTCTGTCTGATCCCCATCTACTCCTTTCTCTCTAACTCGTATCCCTACCTCCGAAATTACTGAGATTCCTGTCTTCTCAGTCACAGACCGCCCTACCTCTCCTTTTATGGTCTTGCGTCTGCGACCACACCAGAAATATGATAGCAGGGGAAAGAGGGGGGCGACGGGACAGATGCCCTGGAAGGGGGGGGGGGGGGGGGGGGGTAATTTTCTTTTAGAAGACATTACGCTTCCAGCCGGCCTCAGGCCGGATCTAGGGGGGGTGCTGGGGGTGCTCGAGCACCCCCCCCCCCAAAAAAAAAAAAAACAAAAAAAAAACCTCCGTGGCAGCCGGGAGTTGGGGGAAGGAGGGAGGGGGGGTGGTGGTTGCTCAAATATGTTGATCTACTTCCCACCTCATCGGATATCGGCACACTTTGCTTGGTAGCAGAGACAGTATAGTTATAACTAAGCTTGGGAAGGACGGGGGGGGGGGGGGGGGGGGTGGGGGAGGGGGGGTGGCGGAGGGGGGGTGGGGGGGAGGGGGCGGGGGGGGGGGTGATGGGGGGGGGGATGCCGCCACTCACGTGGACCCGGGTGGCTTCCTCCGCCCGCCAACGGGGGCCGCTGCGCAGGTGTTGAGGTGTGTGCGTCTCCAAATCCGAAAGATTACCCCCTGACCCCACCATCGGGGGTGCAGGAGAAGACCACACTCCGGTTCAGCACTCCCTTCCGTGACGCTCGTACCCGGTGGGTGGATGTACCATCGGCGGATCCCCCGCGCGAGCGATCACTGGCTAGCCTCATGGACGGCCGCTGTAAGTCAGTAGACGTCGGTGAGGGGTCACACAACTCATCCCACCCACTCTCATCCACCTCCCCACCAAATCCAGCAAATCACTCGCAACGACCCCCATCTAAGCACGACCCGCTCCCCCTCGCGACCTCCAAACCTCCCCTACAATGCCCCTACAAGATCCCCACAACACCACAAAAAATGACTCCAATCTACTCTCTCCCTCCAATCTCTCTCTCTCTCTCATACTTTATAACGGCATTTCGGGACCTGCTGTGTGCCGCGATCAGCGTAGTTTAAAGTCTGGTGTGTGTGTGTCCTCTCGTCATCGCACGCTCCCCTCGTGCTCGGCCCCCTCCCGTACCACGCGCCCAAAGGCTCTCTCCTTTACATTCTCACCCCCTCCTGTCTACAACTCATCTCTCATCTCCTCCACCATCTAAGTCTCTGTTCGTCTCTCTCACTCCTAGGTGTGTTCTCTAAGGCGCTCACTAGGCCCTCTAGCTTACATCTCTCCTCTCGCACCACCACACAAAACTCCTCTCCTCTCTGTATCTGCCTACTCTCTAATCTCCTCCTCTCTCACTCTTTTCTCCTCTCTCTTTCTGACTCTGTCTCTGTCTCTCTCTCTCTCTGCGCCAAGCGAAAAAAACACCTCCTTCTGTCTGATGGCTTCGTCTGTGCTGTCTGTTTCTTGCCTGTCTCTCTTATCTGTCTGTCTGCTACATGTCCTGTCACCGGATCCTGTTAGCTCCCCTATCCTTGTCTGTCTGTACTGCTCTCTGTCACCTGTCCCTGTCTGCTTCTGTACCTGTCCTGGTCTGATCGCTCTCGACACTACTCTCTCTCTCATCTCCTCTAACATCTCTCTGTCTGTCTCTTTCTCTCTTCTTTGTCCTCCTCTCATCTCCTACTCCTCTCGTCCTCCAACCCAACCAATCGCCTCCCCTCCCCTCCTCTGGTCAGTCCTACTCTGTTCCTCTCTCTCACAACAACACAACACCACACACCCCCACACACGACTCCTGCTACGACCTTTCTATAGGTGGGACAGGTGTTTCCATGATAACCTCATGTGCTTTCTGGCCAGACAAAGGGGACCTAAGTCTTTCAAGCAATCATTCGGGACGGTTCTCTTCCTAATCCAGATTACGCCATGCGCAGCTGCTCAAGGTTTCATCATGAAATTAGGCCAAGGTCATCGCGGTCTCCAAAAAATAAGTTCCAGCACACTGCGGAAATGTGCTCGTCTAGTGGTGCCACACACCTTGTCCCTTGACGTCCCCCTACCGTAAAAGACACCGAGGACAACAAGAGCTGAAATCAATGGGGAGGGAATATGGACTGGACACGGACATGTGCAAATATGGAACCTCCTCAGCGGTTTCCTTATGACAGTCAACATATCCTACCACCACGGTTGGTCGGTACCCAAGCCTTCTTGATCTGCCCATCAATCTGAAAATTACTCATGACGGCTCTCATTTCTACCTACCTCTAATAAAACACAGGCCTGTGCAATCCGACACAAGGTTGGACGGAACTAGAGGCTGCCTGAACCAAAGTGGCTGAGTAACACCACCCTCTAGAATCGACATATGATAGGAACTGACGTCAGAATGCTTGCGCCAGCCGAAGAGGAGAGAGAGAGAGAGGAAGAGAGGAGAGAGAGAGGGGGAGGGATAGCAAAGACACAGACGCAGGGGGGGAGGGAGAGAGAGAGGCCGAGTCTTGATAGCAGAGAGAGAGACAGACGAGAGAGAGAGCAGACGAAAAAGTAGAGAGAGCTAGCGGCGAGCAGTCCAGCTCCCGAGAAAAGAGACAGAGAGTCGACCCATGTACGAACAGACGAGAGGCAAATGTACGAGACGATGACGAGAATACGCCCGAAACGGACGCATCCCGAAACGAGAGAAAAAGAGAACGCCCACGAATGAGAGAGATAGAAGGAGAGATAGAAGAGAAGAGAGTAGAAGAGAAGGAGTAGCAAAGATAAAGTCGAGAGACTAGAGAGCGAGACAAGAGAGCCAAGACAGAGAGAGGGATAGAGAGCGAGAGAGAAGAGTAGAGCGAAGAGGTAGAGCACGAGACACACGATCACCCACCACTGACGTTGGTGGGAGGATAGAAGAAGCGCGCCAACCAGCGCACACGAGGAGAGATGACCACGTCCCACGGCTAAAGGCTGTGGCCCCCCCTCCCCCTTCCATTAAGGCCAGCCCTTAGTTCAGGCCCACTACCGACCACAACGAGCGCTTCGCCCAATGGGGAGAACAAAACCTCCAACATACACATTATTTTCCCTCTCTGTTAATCCAAGGCAAACGAAGGACCTAGCTCATACAATGATGAATTGATGGCGAGCTATCTCATAATTGTTTGTGAACTGACCGGAGGACACAGACTTATCGAAAAAAGGCTCCTGCGTATAGGCCTCGGGGCCATTGTAAATCTAGCTGAACACTGAATCCTAGAGAATTTTCAGCACCATGAATGTTCCAATATGCGGACCCGTGAATGAACTCGAATGCGAGTACAAAATCGAATGACCTCGAATGAATGCAATATGGAATGAAATGAAATGCAACTGAAACTGATGAATCGAATGAAATGCACACTGATGCATAGCCGACAACATGAACTGAAATAAAATGAATGGCAACTAATGAATGACATGAATTAAATGAATTGAATGACGAATGAATGAATGCAATAATGCACTGACAATGGATTTGTGGAATGGATGTTGATGGATAAGGATGGGAGTGGCGTTGGATGGATTGATGAGCACATGGATGGAGGGAACGTGGACTGGATGGATAGGATGGGAATGCCTAAAATGAATTTTACAATAACGGACCTTGATTTTTTTTAATCAGTCCCGTTAATCACTAAAATCACAAGATTTTTCCCCGTAGTTCGTATTTTCTCGCAACTATCAGCGTTTAGAGTGACGACACCCTTGTGAGTCAATTCCTTACCCCCCCACAACCCTCCAGGAGAAGAATTCCTCCTCAATCAACTGGAAATGGGTTAGCTGCCTTCTGATCAACTTTCATATAGCATCGCGTGACGTACATTCGCGGAACAATTCACTCTGCAGAAACAATAGGGGAATAGAATAATTATGTGGGACAGCGAACACATGGAAAGCCCTCAACATCGCCATTCTAACACTAACGACCTCCCTTGCCTACTATTTCGGTCTGTGATCCCGCATCTCCGTCCAAACCGACTCCAACAAAACACACCCCCAGCCCCGGAGCGCGCGGAGGACGCGAAAAGCAGAAGGGAGATTCACCCAGACCGAAATAGCAGCACCAGGTATGACGTGAACAAACATGTCGGATGTTGCAACGACTTCGATGTTTAACACCTGCCTGCCTGTGCAGCCACGCTCGCACCCGAAACCCATTAACCCTACCTCCAGACCACCATCCCCACCAACCATGTTGATGCTGATGCCCAAATGCAAAATCACTTCCCGCACCAGAAAACGTGTCGATACACACTCCGTGCCAGACAATCGCCTATAGAAAAAACGCAATACTCATGACGTTCAAATCAACTAACCCCGCAATCTTAGTAATTGAGGCGCGGAAACAAAAATTTCCCCTCCGCAAACCCCTGAGGGCGTTGGTGGGTGTAAGAATTGACCTCCAGCAGTACACTTACCAGATACGGTCGATCAGGCGCAACTACACCTACGTACGAAACTCCTCTAGTGATTTGTAGTGGGTGAACCATTACGGTACCTGATATGAAAAATCCAACTCCCGGCATCGAAGCATCAATACGAAAATCGCTAAAAACCCCCCTCTCCCATTATAATTCCCTTCCTATCCAGCATACCATCCCCAATCCACCATACATCTCATCCAATCTCATCCATCCATCCATCCCATCCCATCCATCCCACTCCATCCAACCGTCCATCCATTACAATTCATTCGCAACGTTCATTCCAATTTTCACTTCATATGCGCCACTAAACCACTAATCTGAACACTCTTTTCCATTCTTCAATTCATTCTTCTTCACTTCATCATTCATTCAATATCACATTCATGTTCCTCATTCATTCATCATACATTCAAATTCCATTCATATTCGTTCCATTCATTCCTATCAGCAGACATCATATCCAACACGTTAGATCATGGTAACCGAATACACTTTCAACCATCGATATCATTCATAAATCACCATGCATTTCATTCATCCGACCTCATTAACATCACTTCATGAACGACACTTCCACAGATAACAAGCTCCGCAGAATACATAAACCGCAATACCCTACCGTCTGGATCATCCCGTATTTTCCTAACCCGTCTTCGCCACAAAAATAAAACTACTTCACACTCCCCCTCACATTGTATAGACAGAGCCTGTCTTCTCCGTCACACTCAAAATACAAACAAATGTGGAAGGTATGCATCTGGGCAAGCCCCTGCACTAAATGCTTCCCTAAGGAGGCACAGCGTGTGCCGGGTGTTCTCCGTCATCACCTCTTGATCTTCTCCTCCACATCCTTCCATCTAATAAGACCAATCACTACACCATCTTTCCTCCTCTACTCCCCCTCGATATCCATGCTCAAT
>JAWQFJ010007188.1:12500-15595 GCA_034096865.1 Theodoxus fluviatilis
CCCCACCCCCAGATTGGGAGGCAGCTTTGGTCTCAGACCAGAGACACTATATATAATGGACTGCTGACTTGACCTCTCAGTGTATAGTCTAAATATAGTCGCAGTGCTGTCTGCGCAGCTCCGCCTTCCCTCGGGCAATGAGCATTTCCGGTTTCCGAGTTTACAGAATGGAGAGCAGCTAATCGAGGAGATACTTGAGGTAAGTACGCAGCATTTACTGAAAATAAGTAGTTGAAAATAAAGAATAAACATTGAAATAGTATATTATACATAACTGTCAATCTATAGCTACATTAGCTTGGACAGTGTAGATGAGTGTAACATTTACGACCGAGATAATACACGAAAGACAAAGAGCGAGTGGACGCTTCATGAAGTCAGTTGGCAATGATGTTATCAATCAGAAAATATATTTTTTTAAATAAGCAGGATGGTGTTGCAAGTCAGAGGCACAACTGCTAAACGTTTCTTAAATGTATGTGAAATGCTGAGCACCATTGCACTCCACTTGTCTTCTACATAGCGGCATAGCAGTCAGTACATGTGAGAACACGTCGTCTGCTGTCTGACAGGCGCATACCGCCACTGGCGTTAACGCGATGACTCGCAAAGGGAGGAGAACCTATAGTATCTCTGCTCGCTCCCATTCAGGATCATTGTGTTTTCTTATTCTGTGGAACGACAGCCCTCTATTTCGGCCTGTGTAGGCTCCACAACCAACAATTGCACAGTTATTTCCTGGCATGTTGTGTCAAAACCCTCTGAATCCCACAGACGCTGGATACAGCTGGAATGGTTCCACTGAGTTTTTAAGCAGACGCTACGTCAAATAACACACTTCATATTCAACGAATTGTCAGTCCAACTTCAACCTCTGACTCTACAATCCGCAAATTACATCATGTTTTTGCACAACTGAATTTAGCTAGAGATGATAAAGCACAGTACAAGAAATAACCATTACATTCTATTACTGTGCGGACAATGGAACCTGCCCAGACTTAGACAGGAAGAGTTCAATGCCTCAGCTCTGGTTTTCTGCGCAAGACGGCACTGGCAGACGCGTTTCGCGCAGACAGCTATCCAGTTACTATAGTATCTCTGCTCAGACTAAATTGTCGCTGACTCCCCCATAATTAACTATTCCCTAGGGACTGATGTGCTAGCGTCTCTGACAGGACTCTGGCAGGACGCTTCCTTAATCTCCTTAATGTCCGACACGCCATGCTGGGCTGCATGGGGATATCTGGAAAACTGTCCCATAGGAATGTTGATTGCCAAACCGGGGCGACCCCCTGGCTGGATTCACTGATGTGGCATAGACAACAATGGAGGCCCTCTCTATTCCTTCCTTTCCACTGACTCTAACTTCAAAGTGGCTGGGTTCACAGATGAGCCTGGATAACAATCGCTGCTCTCTCTATTCATTCCCTTGATTCGCTTGGCTGGACTCACAGATGGGGGACCATCACAACACACACAAACAAACACACACAAACACACACATGTGCACTGAGGCCATCTCCTTGACATACAGATCAAGACGCCCACGTCACTTGTCATGCTGTCCTAGAGTATTTCTCTCTACAATGTTCGGCGCACAAATGACAGTTTCTGATCACAAATGTTTAATAAGAATTGTTGTTTCAAACACTCATGTCAGTACTGTACCGTCATGATGACAGCAAAAGGTGTCCCAAACACTCAATTCAGTACTGTTCTGTCTTTTTGACAGCAAAAGGTGTCCCAAACACTCATGACAGTACTGTACCGTCATGTTGGCAGCAAAAGGTGTTCCAACCACTCATGTCAGTACTATACTGTCTTGTTGACAAAGATTTTCCAAACACTCATGTCTGTATTATACTGTCATGTTGGCAGCAAAAGGTGTTTCATACACTCATGTCTGTACTATACTGTCTTGTTGACAGTCAAAAATGTTCCAAACACTCATGTCTGTACTATACTGTCATGTTGGCAGCAAAAGGTGTTTCATACACACATGTCTATACTTTACTGTCCTGCTGTCAGCAAAAGGTGTTCCAGACACTCATGTTTATACTATACTGTCTTGTCTGCAGCACAAGATGATCCAAACACTCATGTCAGCATTGTACTGTCTTGTTGGCAGCAAAAGCTTTTCCAAACACTCGTGTCTACACTGTACTGTCTTGTTGGCAGCAAAAGCTTTTCAAACACTCATGTCTATACTGTACTGTCTTGTTGGCAGCAAAAGCTTTTCCAAACACCCATGTCTACACTGTACTGTTTTGTTGGCAGCAAAAGATTTTCCAAACACTCATGTCTATACTGTACTGTCTTGTTGGCAGCAGCAGATTTTCCAAAAACTCATGTCTATACTGTACTGTCTTGTTGGCAGCAAAAGCTTGTCCAAATTCTCATGCCTATACTGTACTGTCTTTTTGGCAGCAAAAGATGATCCAAACACTCATGTTGATACTGTACTTTCGTGTTGGCAGCAAAATATGTTCCAAACACTCATGTCTACACTGTACTGTTTTGTTGGCAGCAACAGATGTTCCAAACACTCGTGTCTATACTGTACTGTCTTGTTGGCAGCAACAGATTTTCCAAACACCCATGTCTATACTGTACTGTCTTGTTGGCAGCAACAGATGTTCCAAACACTCATGTCTATACTGTACTGCCTTGTTGGCAGCAATCTATGATCCAAACACTCATGTTGATACTGCTCTGTCTTGTTGGCAGCAAAAGCTTTTCCAAACACTCGTGTCTATACTGTACTGCCTTGTTGGCAGCAAAAGCTTTTCCAAACACTCGTGTCTATACTGTTCTGTCTTGTTGGCAGCAACAGATTTTCCAAACACCCATGTCTATACTTTACTGTCTTGTTGGCACCAACAGATGTTCCAAACACTCATGTCTATACTGTACTGTCTTGTTGGCAGCAACAGATGTTCCAAACACTCATGTCTACACTGTACTGCCTTGTTGGCAGCAAAAGATGATCCAAACACTCATATCTACACTGTACTGCCTTGTTGGCAGCAAAAGATGTTCCAAACACACATGTCTATACTGTACTGTCTTGTTGGCAGCAACAGATGATCCAA